>JAAVTZ010000429.1:0-19713 GCA_014898835.1 Fusarium lateritium
CTTATCAACCACGTTATTTCTTATATGATATTAATTATACTAAGAGGTTTATATTTTAAATAAATGTAAGAGTAACTAGTTTATTTTCGTGAATCTTCTTTTGAAAAAAAAAAACACTTTTTTTCAAGCTCGAGACGCAAATTCCTTCTTTAGCTCAATAGCATACAAAGCTCACAAGAGCACGCCGCTCGCGTAAAATCATAGTTTAATAAAATGACCTGATAATAGGGGTATTCCTCAATCTGAGGATATGCTCTCATGCCAAGGCAAAAGCAGCGTGTCTTGACGAACTCCGACCAGAATAGTCTGGAAATCTAATGACAGTGATGCACATGGAGGACAGACCATATATCCAACCAGAATGTCGCCCAAGGCCACGTTGAGCTCAACGACTTTCAAGCAACCAAATGTGAGATGGCTCAAGATTACACATGACCCAGTGGGCTATTACCCCAGATCTTCTAGATTAGCCTATTGTTAATCCCGGGGTAGTATCATCCTATCAGACCCCTGCTTATTTGTCGTATTTGAATCCGTTCCCCCGCCCCATCTCCTCAATAGGTAATAGCCTCGTATTGCATACGACAAATACTGCTGTTGCCACCCCCATCCTCAACATTTTCTTTATGTGGAGATTGATCCATTTACCTTCAGACGTCCTTGAAGCGCCGCGCAACGCAAGACCATCCAACTATTGTGAACCTAGACGTCAATGGGCAAGAGCGAGTGGCTACAAAGGTGGGGCGCCCCTATCTTCCAGCGCGCACATTGAGGTTCCCCCAAGCACTAGGTTAGTTACCTCTGTCGAGTGGGATTCTGAGGGCATGGGTAAGTTTCTCAAGCGCGGCTTAGACCATTGGTTAGTCTGGAAGAGGCTTTGGAGCCGTTGATGGATTGCTGCCGCGAGGTATATGGCACCGCTGATTAGCCAGCGTATCCAACACATGGCAAGACGCATATTGTCATCTGTGGGTCGTGGGTTCTTGGGGTGACTTGGTCGGTCAAGTGTAAAGCTTGGTACCTTCATACTCATTGCCCACTTCGAAATCTTAGTACCAACGCTAGAGCACTTCTGGTGTATAAGAGGATAAGCTAGCCATATGATAATGGGCATCGAGAAGAAGCTTGATCCGGACTACCTCTAATGGATGCAGTAGCCTCGAAATCAAACAGGGCTAGGACATACAGCCGAGAAGTGAGGACGACTTGACAGCGACAAACATGAGTTCATGGCAATCAAACTATCTAAATGCTTACCAGCTTGTTATTTCGTCATTATTGACTAATATGCTTGTATTGGTTACGACAAAAATCCCTGTTGGGTGAAGGATCAAAACTGCAAAGAACATTGGTTTCCCATTCGAATTGCATGCTTTTATATTACGCCGGGCGACTACTTGCTTCTTTCTCAACCTTTTAGCAAAGTAGTTCGAATCTCCTCCAACCTATCCGACTTCTGCTTCACAACTGTGTACTTATATTGTCTCGTGCGTAGCTTCTTTAGTGAAGTCTCATTTGATTTCCAATTGATGTGTGACAACATCAAAAGACAATACAGGACCGCAGATACCACTGCTAATAATATCAATCAGGGTCTCTCATCTCGTATAAGAGTTGGTCAAGTCTTCATCCTGCTTCTAAAATAAAAAGGTCAACTGCAAGGTTGTGACTCTGTTTCTCGCGAGAGGGCAGAACTACTGTCATGCCCCTTGTCACGGATATGCCTATGTAGGCTTTCGAACTGATACATCGACAGTTGCCAGCATGGTGATGGTTCGAGCGATGGTATGTCACCATACATCTCGGGAAAGTAAGAAAAGAAGTCACTCGTCATAGTCCATGAACCTAAGTCTTGGAGGTGGCTTTCAAATTGTGGCGATAGGGAAATCCGCCCAGTAGCTCTATCCATCATGTAACAATCGCGGAACTGAAATGGCCACACAAATCGAAAACTGTCTGCAAAGACGTCCCAAAACTTGTTGGAGCAGTACTGGTGCTGTGCAAAGACAAATCTCTCACGGACCCCAGGCCTGTATTACGGTCAGATAATGTGACAGTTTGTAGGTCCAGCAGAAACGACATACCAGGCAAAGAAATCGATAGCAGCAGAATGTGGTAGCACCTGCGATGGTCTTCAAAACAATTAGCGGATGACCTTTGTACCAGTGGCACGAACATTTGACCGACCTGCTCATTAACCAGAGTGGCAATTTTGCCGACGGATCCTGGCCAGAGCCAAGGCGAGAGCACAGTTGCCGGTGCATCAGGACCATGATCGCCAGTCGCTCTACTTGAGCGCATCTTCGGAATTGGAGCTCATCTATATGGCGAAGGCGTGTCCATAGTGGTGATAGTTTATGAGTGTTATTCTCATACTCATCCCATCCTTGGAGTATTATCCTGACGGCAGTATCCTCGTTTGTCGTGATCTCGAGCTGCGCTTCTTTCCCCGAAAGTTTGTCGTAGCCAGCCAAAAGTTTGTTTGCCGCTCTCCATATACTACCAGAAGATGCGTCAATATCACGTGTGGTGGACGCAGGTAGAATGCAGGTACATGGAGATTCTGACTCTGGAACGATAACATCATCCGTCGTAGTGATGGAGAAAGGTTGTGTCGGAATGCGCCCGTTTGGGACCTCCATTGTTGATCTCATCATGGTAAGCGAGCTAACATAAGTATCCTCCTGTCGCGCTAAAGGTTGAGTAACCAAAGGCGAGATTTTTGAGGTTGAATGTAACGAGTCAGAGATAGAGAACGGTGTGCAAAGTCCGTCGGCTGATGCTGGACTTTGCTCCACAGGCGCTTGGTAGTCCCACGTCTCGAGGTGGTTGTCGTGAAAAGGAGCGTCGTGCCATTGCTTGGCAACTTGCTCAGATGGAGGAGTACATCGGGTGATAATGGTCTTGAGCGAAGCTAGCGTGCTTGCGAGCTCATCTCTTTGCTTGATCGTGTCATCAAGTTGTACCATTAGGTCGGCCGTGCTACTGCCGGCTTGGGCACACTGCATCCTTTCAATCGTGGCCTCAAGGGTAGCAATTCGATTCTTGTTTCTGGCACGGGCGGCACGTTGTGCACGACGGTCCAAGTCTCTCTTCTTCTCACGCCGTGTCTCCTCAGCAACGTCTTTCTCTGTCGAATTTCGCGTCATTGCAACCGCATATGTCCAAGAAGCCTAAAGCTTCCAGTCATGCGATGCAGCCGAAAAGGGCCTACGGCACTGTCCTATGTGGTCTTCACTAGACAGGCGAGTCGATGAGTGAAGACCCTGAGGAGGTCTAAAGTGTTTGAAAGACAAAATTGGTGGGAGATGTAAGCGACAGGGCAGATTGGCAGAGACGCTGAAGTCTTGAATAAAAGCTGGGGTAAATCAGTCTTAGTCTACTCTTGTGGAGGCTAGGTATCCCAACCTGGAAAGCTTTAGTTATCATGATTAGCCACTAGCTCATCTTGAGCGGGGTAAAGAAGGGCCAAAGGATGTTAGCTAGGGAGTGGACACCCTGTAGAGGTGGTCAGCTGGTCTTTGAGAAACCGCTTGGCAGATCTGAGATCCACAGAAGAATACTTCAAAACTTTGGCGTCTACCTAAAATACCCTGAAAAGGTTTTGTTTTGTATCCACACATCCTGATCTGTTAGAGCTTTGGTAACGAACATTCCTGGTAAATACGAGGGCTTCAAGTACAATATAAAGTCGGTACTAGTCTCTCCAGTGTGCCTCAAATAAAGTATGATTGTAGACAAACGTGCACACGGTACCACTAAGTCCCAATTCGACCTGGTAGAAAGTACTAAGTCGTGTCATTTATCATGCCTATTATACAACGTCCTCCAGCTTCGCCCCTGTCTAAAACCCAGGAGCTCCTTGATCTTTTCGTTACTCATCGGCGCCTCTCTAGGTCCCATAGTTCTCCTGAACGGTGTGTTGGGGCATTGCTCCTTTAAGAACCCATGAGTCTTTCTATCGTTCGTCATCTCATCGTTGGTCGCATTGAACACTTGAAACCCCAGTCCATCCTTGTCTACTGCCAATGAGCACATCTTTCCCAAGTCATGTGCATCCACATATGACCATCCGTGCACTTTCCACTTTTCCGGTTCATTAACGTAACCGTGGAACATCTTTTGGTATTCGTCTGGGGCAATGACGGCACCGATTCGAAATGCATATACATCAACCCCAAACCTAGAAGCAAAGCTCCTCGCCGTTCTCTCGGCACAAACCTTGGACAAAGCATAGACATCCGTAGGGTTCACGTCCAAGGTCTCATCCACAGGGAAAGCCTCGAAATCGGCATCTCCTTCCGCGAAGGTAACCCCATATACACAAACGGAGCTTGCCAAGACGATCTTCTTGACGCCCAAACGACATGATGCCTCGATGACGTTGTAGCTTGCAAGAGTATTCACCCGAAAAGTTTCGATATCAGGTACCAGCATGTTTCTCGCCACACCAGCAAGATGTAAGACTGCGTCAGGTGGATGGTTGACAGGTTCTCGGAATGGTTCGGTGAGTTTGAAGTGTGAGCAGAGAGCACTGTAGACCTGCCCGCCATCTGTTAGGTCGCATTTCAAGGTATGAACCTGTTGACCAAGACTGCTGGGAAGCGGTGAAAGGTCCAGGTTCAAAACCTGATGACCTTGAGATAGCAAAGACTCGATGATATACCTGCCCGTCTTGCCTGACCCGCCGGTGACAATAATCCTTTTGGTCATGTTTGCCGATGGTGACATTATAAGTTTCGCAACATATGATTAGAGACAAAGACAGCAAAGAATAGACAAGGCAGGGACAATGGTATGTCTACATCTAGAGTACGCAGCTATGGGCCTGTCTTTTACTTCTTGCCGAATCTCTTACTTCTTGCCGAGTCTCTTACTTCTTGCCGAGTCTCTTACTTCTTGCCGAGTCTCTAACCTCTTGCCGAGTCTAAGTTTGAGTTCCGTAGCGAAATAGCCGGGTCTACCGAATACGATAATTCGCAGAATGTATTACCGATTCGCGGGGGGAATTTGGTCGCGCCGCCCATTTTTTAGCCGAACCTCCACCAGCCGCTTAAGGAGGGGGTTCAATTTTAGCCTAATATGCCAAGTATTACATTGAGGGACAAACAGATCGTCATGAATCCTACTCTGTATGATTGGCCAAAAGGGTGCATACATACATTGGAAAGGACATTTGACAGTGATTGGAAATGTCGACGGTCACTGTAGCTCCATCGACTTAGGTAAGCCCCTCAGCAATTCTAACACAGGAATAAAAGCTTGGTTTACCTGTCCAGGTGCATAGGGTGGGAAAACTCATGCCATCACGTCCGATTCGCCTGTCTCACCCAATTGTATCTTCACAAACTTCCTATTTTTTCTATTCCATCCAGCTAGGCTCGACCTTGACATAGCCTTTTGACACCAAGATGCCTACTGATCTTGTGTCGGATAATGCCGATGCAGCTGGGCACTTTGTTCAATTTCCTCATCTCGAGAGCGACGCCAAGAAGGGTGACGAACTGATTTTGAACCGTTACTCCACGTTTGTCACTCGAGACCATGACTTTCCACCTGCCAAGGTAAGTGAGCAATACGCCGCAGATATGTGGCCCGTCATAGTAATGACATAGTGGTAGGCTATGTTGTACGCCGCTGGTGTTCCAGACGAGCATACAATGCAGACCAGCCCTCACGTCGGTATTGCTTCCGTGCAATGGGAGGGGAACCCCTGCAAGTAAGTCTCATCATGGCTGGCCCACTGGACGACGACGGGAGCTGATTCATATTCTACAATAGCATGCACCGTGAGTCACTGCCCAATCCAATGTCTCTTTTGGAGATTTGCACAGTCAAATTTCTACACCATCGCATTCTCAGCTAAACCAGCTCGCAACCGTAGTCGCAGATTTCGGTAAAATTATCAAGGCCTCAGTCCAAAAAGAAGGTTTTCTAGCCTGGCAGTATCATACCATAGGCGTCTCGGACGGTATCACGATGGGAAACGAAGGCAAGTAGTAGATGACATGAATGAAAGAGTATTTGTGGTAACTATTGACAGGGATGCGCTTTTCTCTGCAGTCACGCGAGATCATCGCAGACAGCATCGAGACAATGACCTGTGCTCAAGCCCACGATGCATGCATCGTCATACCCGGCTGTGACAAGAACATGCCAGGCTGCGTCATGGGTGTCATCAGACACAATCGCCCCTCAGTGTTTGTTTACGGCGGTACCCAGAGAGGAGGATATAGCAAACTTCTCAACCGCCCAATCGACATCAATACCCCCTCCGAAGCCAGAGGCGCTTATATACTCGGCACGCTAAGAGACTGGTTGAAAGATGGAGATGCCACACCAGAAGACATCATCAGCGACATTGAGAAGAACTCGGTACCAGGTCCTGGTGCCTGTGGTGGAATGTACACCGCAAACAGCCTTGCGACCATCATCGAAACCCTGGGTCTCGCGGTGCCAGGATCTTCTAGCGCACCAGCAACGTCGCCCACAAAACTACGAGAGTGCGACAGGATGGGATCAGTCATCCGCATATGCCTCGAGAAAGACATCAGGCCGCGCTCGCTCCTCACTAAGACGTCATTTGAAAACGCCCTGGTGATGTTGATGGCAGTAGGCGGCTCAACAAATTCAGTTTTGCATGTGCTCGCAATGGCAAAGACGGCCGACGTTGACTTGACTCTTGATGACTTCCAAAGAGTATCGAACAAGACTCCTTTCATTGCTAATATGGCGCCAAGTGGTAAGTATATGATGGAAGATCTCTATGAAGTTGGAGGAATCCCTTCAGTGATGAAGCTGCTTGTTGCAGCCAAGCTATTAGATGGGTCCACCATGACAGTCACAGGCAAAACACTAGCAGAAAATGTCGAGTGTTGGCCATCTCTCCCCCAAGGGCAGGAAATCATCCGCTCTCTTGAGAACCCGATCAAAGCAAGTGGACATATCGAGATCCTTCGTGGCAATATTGCCCCTGGTGGTGCTGTTGCCAAGATCACAGGTAAAGAGGGGTCTCGATTTATTGGCGAGGCAATGGTCTTTGACAAAGAACACTTTTTGTGCACGGCATTAGACCAGGGTAGAGTTCCCCATGATAGAAATGTGGTGTTGGTGGTGAGATACGAGGGTCCAAAGGGCGGGCCTGGAATGCCTGAACAACTGAGAGCTTCTGGTACACTGAAAGGTGGAGGATACACTAATGTGGCTTTGATCACTGATGGGCGATATTCGGGCGCCAGTCATGGGTTCATCGTTGGCCATATTGTCCCTGAAGCAGCTTTAGGTGGTCCTATTGCAGTCATCCAGGATGGTGATGTGATATCGATTGACGCAGAGACCAATCGTATCGAGATGCCAAATGTCTCAGATGAGGAGATCAAGAGCAGGCTACGAGCTTGGAAGCCTCTGAATATGCCGATCAGGAGAGGAACATTGGCAAAATATGCACATATGGTTTCGAATGCTTCAGAAGGTGCGGTTACAGATATATTCTAGCTTCGACGCCAGTCTTGACTGTGGCCAAGTAGTCATACGAGCTTCACAGAGTTATAAGAATGAGTTGGGCAACACGCCGCGCCAGGACCCGTCCACGCTTGGGTTAATTAGCGCATATGATAAGCAAGTTCAATAAACTATCAAATGTTCCATGTATAAGATGCCCCCAAAAGAAGCCCCTGTAAGAATCTTATCTAAGATAATTAATTATCCATCTGTAATAGAGAAGTAGTTATGAACTAAAGGAGTGTAAGATCTTTTCTGACTTTGATCTATTTAAGATCATTTCGAGCTAAGTACTTAATATGCAGTATGAAATAACTATATTCAGGATAAGAAGATTATTTTGAGTTGCAGGTTAGTAACACGAAGGTAAATGACATTGGAGGGCTAACCGACATTGTATACTTTGTGCACCACAATAACTTGAAGGAACTGATGGACCTGGGGCAAAACAACAAAATGGTGCTGCTGGGGTGCATTTGACGTTAATGCATTTCGTGATGGAGCTAGCATAAACGAAAAGAACGTTGTCTGCGTGTTAGTCTCAACAACCCCTTGGGCCGATCCGTTAAAGCCCAATGACACACAAAAGGCCGCGAATGTTCTGCTATTGAACCATCTTACTTTTGCACCGAATTTGTGTGGGCGTGCTGGCGTTGGTCAAATCTGTGATGCCAAGTCGGTGGCTTGGAAGCAGGCTGGCAGCGATATTCTAATTACAGATCTCGAAAAGCCGGACCCCAAGCTTTAGGCGTCAGGACTGCGACCTTCAATGCTTCAGCCATTAGATTCATTCGTTATAGTGAGTTTGTACCATGGTGGGATATATTCGAGCTTGGTCTGCATGTGTTTGGTCCGCATCAAGAGAGCATACCTGGCTGGAGTGATCATCAAATACTACCTATCTCTCTATAAACCGTACTTCCCTCGTCCCAATACAAACCCTTTGGACATACAAATAGTTCAATTAAAAGGCGAGTCGCCTGTTCTTTATAATTTAGCGCCAATGCCATTCGAAGCAGTTTTAATCGGGACAAACGTCGTAGGCAGAGGTTCTGGATACCAGCTTGGCTTCTAATCGACGCCAGACTTATCGAGGCTTAAATAACCGTACCGTATGTGCTTCGGTAAGCCATCTCTCAGTGTTACTATCTGCAACTGCGTCTTGTCCTCTGGGAGAGATATCGTATCTCCTGATGAGACTCGGACATTAGACCCGAACAAAGCAAACTGGGCAAGAGCGTCAGCTTACCAGCGAAACGGTAACTATGTTGGCCTTACCTTATCTTCTACGTATATTTCGGTTCGTCCCTGTAAGCTAGTCGTGAATTTGCTTGTGAAAACTGGCAGTTGTTGTCCTCCCGGCCGGGCGCGCTGTGACACGCGGAATCGAAACCGAAGCCCCAATTTCTCGATCGCGAATGTCTTCTCAGGCGGTTTGCTCCATTCTTGTGTCCCCAGAGACTTGGGGGGCTGCAATACGCTGTTCAAAAACTGCGTAGTCTGTCTGTATGTAATCTCGACGGGGTTGCACACGGTGGAAGCCTGCGGTGTCTTGCAATTAGTTGGATGGCAAAATCTGCGTCCCTAGAGAAAAGAGATCATACCAGAAGACCTTCGTCGTAGTGCCTCCAGGCTTCGATCTGAAATTCGTCAACCCATGTGAAAACGTTGCGTGAAAGCAAAGTCAGATGTGGGCCGCATAGCCATGTTTTCAAGGGGCACCCATGTAAACGCCTATCCACACTTTGACTTCGAGCTAATCACAGAGCTCTTGGGCACGCACAGGCAGACAGAGTCATCTAAGTGGCTAGTTATCCGAACGGACCATTGACATTTGCAGATAGACCTCACTAGGGTAGTAGTTCTTGATTATTTGAAACAGCAGCAGCAACAATAGAACCTTGTTTAGGTGCAGCGGACATATCCGATCACTATAAAAGTACTTACCTATACACAGACCTACTATAGCCGCTCAAATTAGGGAGGTTATTCTTTGAGATGACGTTAGTCTTGGATCTACCGGAATAATTACGAGACCATTAAAATTAACCCATAAACCAGGTTGAGGATAAAAGTGCCGTCCGCCTTGATATCCACAGTATCTGCTTACCCAAACAGAAAGTTCCCAGACAGAAATGGAAGGTACTTGGACGATTTGCTATTTTAACTGGACCAGTGTAATATCACCCGTCAGCACAGTTCCATTGTAATGATACGACTTTTAATAGTGCTGATTCCGCTTGACTAGACTCATAATCCCAGTTAAGGCCTAGGTGACTGCGAGTATGCCACATACATAAGACATATCAATGGCCTCGCACTCACCGATATTTCTTGGAGACTCATGTTTGTGTGTACAAACTGGTTGGGACTTGCAGACACCTTATTGAAATGCTGTCACTTCTATCTTTTGTTACGTGCGGGCTCTGCCTCCTAAAAACCGTCGATGCTACCTACGTGGAGATTGGTGGTCTGCCTCATTTGCGCCACAACGCAACTTTGCACAGACGCAACAACATCAATGTGTATGGGGGTTGCGACAAGAAATATGATGACCCTGACGACAGCAGTACCGATCCATCACAGATCAAGGGGAGTGATATGGTCTACAGGGCCTATCGAGATGCCTTGCTTCTAGCTCAGAACATCAACCCCTTTCTTCTCGAGGTAGACCCCGACCTTGGGGCTATTGAGATAGGTCCTGGTGTCCTCGAGGATCGTTATTTTGGAGACATTAGTGGAAATGCCGGTGCTGGGAAAAAGAATTTCATCCGCAGTAAGAAACAAGGCTTCCCCTAGAACAGCGAAACACTAAGCTACACGGAACTAATAGTCACGCAGGGATATACCGAAATATTGCTAACTGGTATCCATGGTATCCATTCGATTGGATCTGGGGACGAAGGATCGAAGTTTACTGTGAAGTTGACCAGCAGAATAAATTTAAAACTACTTGCGCAAAGCGGATAGGCAAGGATCAACGTTATATCGGCGGATACGCATTGAGTGAGAATGGAAAGTACAAGATTGTCTTTTGTCGCCCGTTCTTCGGTACGCAAACTTTGGCTCACGTGAAAGCCGAGCTTGATAAGGAACCCACGAGAAGAAAAGATATCTGGCGTATGAAGTCGTCCGGACACGCGTTTCTCCATGAAATGACCCATCTCACAGTCATAGAGGAGGAATCTAGTGGTAAGTTACACAGCTCAGTGGAAAAGCTCGCAAGCAAAGTGGTTCCAATTAACAACCGGCACAGTAAAGATTTTAGATATGTATGAGAACCCAGCGAATCATCTTGGGCCCCTTGTTTATGGATACTACGCTACGGAAAAATTCGCAAGAGATTGGCCGGCTTATGCATACGACAATGGTAGATCATCCCTCTTCGTTTTCATCACTAAAGCTAATTACTCGCCAAACTGAAGCCGACAACTATGCATGGTATGCGACAGCAGAGTGGTTCCGCAAGATTTTTGGGACTCCTAACTCAGCTTTGTCGGCCGCGGCAGCTGAGCAGGAAGATGATTGGGCCGACGAGTTCAGTGACGATGGGTCCTCCGACGCAGGAGGCCCTGGGCAGGAGCCTAATTACGATGAAGTATCGGAAGCCGAGGGCATTGCTTTCGCTGCTGGCGACTACACCCCGAACGGATGGCTTCGCAACAAGAACCTCAGAATTTTACCGCTAGGAGGTTTGTATGGCCTAGGCCGTCAGAGCTGAGAACCCGGACTAACATATACAGACTCCATCACATACGGCTACGCAAGCTCCGATGGTAATGGCTACCGCAGCGCTCTACGGAGCATACTTACTCGCGCTAGTAACAAGGTCGACATGGTAGGTTCTGTGCGGTCGGGGAGTATGGACGACAACGATAATGAAGGCCACAGCGGCTACACCATCTCGCAAATCGCCGGGTTTAAGGACGCGTACCGACAGCGGCCCAACGTTGTACTACTCCACGCAGGCACCAACGATATGCCTGATGCCGCCGATAGTGCTCCTGGACGACTTGACGATCTCGTTGGAACCCTCGTTGCAGCTCTGCCAGACGCAACTATTATCGTGGCCAGGATCATCCCGGCCGTCAGTAGCAGCACTATGTCTCGGATCCGAGTTTACAACAACGCCATCACGAAGCTCATGGCCAACCGGGCCCTGAGAGGCGAGAAGGTTATGATTGTCGACATGCCATCCGGTGTGGGAGTTAGGGACCTGAAGGATGGCCTGCATCCGAATGACCAAGGCTACGAAAACATGGCTATCAAGTGGGCCATAGCTCTAACAGCGGCTGACTCCCTGGACTGGATCAAAGACCCCGTCACAGGAGAAGACCCGGGTCAGCCATCGCGGAGTTACTGTCCCCATGACCCGGTTTGGCTATCACAGGGCAAGGTAGCAAGTGGCGGTGGACTTGGGGCTAATTTGTGGCTTCGTGCTACCTGCTTGGTCAAGTAAGTATCAGTTCTGCTCATACATTGCCGTACCATCCCAGCGGACTAATCATTGCAAATAGTGCCATTTCAAAAGTCTGCGACTGCCACGAGCTCGATTCGCCAAAGCCGCTGACCCAAGAATTACTGGACTCGACTGACGAATGCGACAAGAAGACAGTCAGTCAACCTGTTGACACAGCTGTCCATTTTGCCGATCTGAACGGAGACGGACGCGCTGATCTCCTCTGGGTTGACGAAAAAGGAGCAGTGACGGCATACATCAACTCCGGCAGCTCCGACACGGGTGCTAACGCGGCCAAGGTTGGATGGCTGCCCCAAGGCGTCATTGCCACTGGTGTAGGTGCAAGTCGCAGCAATGTGCATTTCGCCGACCTCAACGGCGACGGACGAGCCGAGTACCTCTGGGTACACGACGACGGTAGCGTTGACTGCTGGCTGAATGCTGGCGGACCGGATAATAGGCCCAACGCCGGCAAGATTAGATGGCTTGCGCAGGGCAAAATCGCGGCGGGCTTTGGCAAAGATGGCGCCGGTGTGCGCTTTGCCGACCTGAACGGCGATGGTCGCGCCGAGTACTTGTACGTCAACACCGACAGCTCGGTCGAGGCGTATCTCAACCTTGGGCCTCCAGACCAGGGCCCAAACGCCGGTAAAGTGGGCTGGGCCCCTCAGGGGACTATTGCGTCTGGTGTGGGGGCAGGCAGGGAGAACGTTGTCTTTGCTGATGTTAACGGCGATGGGAGAGCCGACTACGTAACCATCTCGCGCCAGGATGGTAGCGTTAAGGTGTGGCTCAATGGTGGAGGGCCGGACAATGGGCCCAATGCTGCCAAAGTCACCTGGCACCCGCGCGGAACTATTGCATCCGGCGTCGGCACCAGTGGCACAGGCGCTCAGATGGCGGATCTGAACGGTGATGGCAGGGCTGAGTATCTAGATGTCAAGTTCGACACATCTGCTGTAAATGCGTGGTTGAATGGCTGTTAATGCCTAGCAGTAGTCTAGGTCTAGGTCATCGGCAGTCGCAATAGGGTCAGAGTTGGGGTGCACTACTGTACTTAGGTTGCCTTGGTCCTCAGATAAGGTATGAGGTCCTGTCTTTAACGTTGATAAAAAATACGTCTTTCTTTTTCGCTTCTTAAGTAACCTTGTATTGATACAACTACTAAAAATCAAGGTTTTACAATACTTGGAGGTTTAAAAATAAGTACCTATAGGCAGTTTTCAAAGTATCGTGATATCTTCTTAGGGTTTTTATTAGGCAATACTCGTTTAGACTTTTGTTGCTTTTTTAGGTACCTGTGGGTGTTATCGGCACTTTGTGGGTACCCACGGAAACCTATCTCGAGGCGGCGAAGGTATTCATCGGCAAATAGTTTTTCTCTATAGGTAGAAGAGAATATACGAGTATGGTCTTACTGCTACAAAAGATAATTAATAGAAGCTTAAGAGGGAGAGAGATATGATCATACCTACCTAAGCGGCCATAGAAGTAATTTCTAACCTATGGCCCCCAACTCTGCAAGGGATGCGCGCCGCTTGAAGTTGATACCTGAAAGAACCGGCACGTGACTGATTAGATAAGCTTTTCATACCAATGTGAGCAATATCCGGCCCCAACTTCGTGCCCATAATTTGGACCTGGATCAACAACATAGGCTAAGCTTGCGTTGTGATAGAGCCCCAGAAACTGCATGTTGCATGCCACCACTAAGAATATCTGACCCTCTCATTTCGACCAGGCGCCTTCTGAAAGCCAAAGTTCGAAATGACATTCAGAGATCAATGGATCCTTTCGAAGGCGGCCCCCACCATCCAAGAGCTCGAAACAGGGCAGGGCTGTCACCTTGACGAAGCCATCACCTTATGCAACTATCTTAATAAAACCATCAGTGCCGATTCAGCTGCAAGAGCCATAACTCCCGGTTGCTCGCCTGGGACACGTTTCCGCTTGTGGATACTACTTGCAGACACCCTCATGCACTTCGAGGAAGACTGCGAGATGATACTCGAGCTGCTTCTTTGCATCCAGAAACTTCCAACAATTAGGATGAGCTGGTGGGGATTACCGGGGTGGGCCTATCAATGGCAGAAGTATTATGAATCACATCGGGAGGACTATCAAGGCAACTGGTGTTTGCAATAAGCCATTCCGTATCGCAGACAATACTGCAGGAAAGCGGGGACCATTGAAGCAAAAATGTACCTTTACGGAATTCCTGGCATAGACGAGCTTGATGCATACAGGACGATCAATCTGGTCTGTTTAAGGGCACAGGATCTCCAAGTTGTCATCTACGAGATCCACGCGTGGCTGCAAGTTGCTGGGTCGAGACTCGCAGAGACGTTGGATCCCAACGCCAATAAGTGTTTCGAGAGAGCAGTCAGGGGTCGGGCTGATAAAACCTATGCGATGGACGTCACCATGTTTGAGCACTGGCAACACTGGAAGAAGACGTTACTAGAGATTAGCTATGATGAGGAACTTCTCTCCACTGAGGCGAGGGAGTTGGCGCAGCAGTGTCATGAGATTATGAAAGCACAGCATATCAAGTTGCCCTTTTTTGTCAATGAAGAGTCAAGGGAGCAACGGGAATCTGATGATGGCCTCTTTATCATGTAGTTAAGAGATGGAAAATCACGACAGCTAGTAGTCGGGAAAGATGGCAAGAGTGTATGAAGTCGTTACTGATCGTTTAATGTGAATGAAAAATGAGCTTATATAAATATTCCACCTTGATCGATCTCAGAAAAAATTACCAATCATACGGTGTATTTATGCTAGAAGAGTCTAGGAAAAGATGACTTTGGGAAAGCAATTTGACAGTAGAGTCACCAGGCTGGCTTAGTTGCTACCTAACGATCGATCACAGATATGTCCAACAGTCCATCTCATCTCAACTGTAGAAGAAAAAAAGGTACAGCGATAGAGGTCTTCCAATGACATAGCATTGCATATCGAGACTCCAATGGAGGCCTCGCTGTTCCTTAGTGAGCATGCCCTTTGCGTTCCAAGACCAAGATGTGACTGAGGAGTAAATATTGGGCCTGCGAGAGAAATAGAC
Organism: Fusarium lateritium; assembly: GCA_014898835.1. Lineage (NCBI taxonomy): Eukaryota > Fungi > Ascomycota > Sordariomycetes > Hypocreales > Nectriaceae > Fusarium > Fusarium lateritium. Next base: position 15,024 of record JAAVTZ010000429.1, read on the forward strand.
GATGTATCATCTTACCTCCGGCGGCTAGCTATACGAACGGGGAGTCTGGTTGGTTTGGTGTAGTAATAGCGCATCCCCCCAAGTGCTAGATGAGGGGATGCAGTCCATAGGCAACGTGCTGGAGTTGCCTGTGTGGTTACTTTGAATGCTTGTCTAATATTGGATCTTGGAAAGGAATAATGAAGTCTGAGGTGGCGGAGCAGTGGTTCACATGTCCGGGCTATCTATCAATAGAAGTATCGAAAGAATTCTGAGACGCACAGCCTGACTAAGTTGTCTCACTTGGTATCTCTATTCATATTTCCAACATGACCTGCACGCGGCTGTTCTACTCGCCGGGTCAGAAAATCAGTTGAGGCCTCCATTGAAGTCTCACTTGATGACCTCCAGCGGCCGACTCAGTTATAAGTCACAGCCTGCTTTTAGGGCAAATGTATGAGCCCTCTACACCTGCGACCCTAGGGACACCAATCGCATTCATTTAAATAGCCAAGAGGTTCCCGAAACGTTAGAGTTGATGTTTCGGGTATTTGTTTTGAGTGGATCACAGTGTAACATCGGATCACAGGGGGTCTGAGCGAAACATGAAACTTGTGCGAATTTGAAACCGGTCACACCATGGAACTCGATCTTTCTCGACTTTCTTGGAAAACTTCGAGATGCAGTGTCGAGACAAACAGAAACAACAACCTGAAGCTGATGCTCGTATTTGCTTGGCGTGGTTCAAGAACCAACATGATCAACCATTTGAGAAGTTACACCAGGCCAAACAACATGATGAGTCGTCTAGATTACCATTATATAAGAGGCTCCATGGTTCAGGAATTAACGAGTATCACAATCGCAACGATATCCTCTTCTCGCTTCATTTTACCGCTATTCTCATATTCGCAATTATCACGTACACCCTGGTGGTTACATTTGGACAACCCAGAACCCTTTAATTATTTCAACTTTTTTCGATTTCAGCATGTACTTCTCAGTCATCATCGCGGCTCTCAGCACCGCCGTCTCTGCGCATGGCGTAGTTCTCTCTGTTGAGGGTGCTAACGGTGTTAGCATGCCAGGTCTCAGCAGTACGTTCTTTCACACATACCACAGACACAATGATTAACACCATGATAGTTGCAGATGGAACTCCTCGTGACTGTTCTAGTAATAGATGCGGCTCCCAGGCTGACACCTCTATCATTCGCGATCGAGAGATCCGCAGTGGAGAGGCCAGCGCCCTTGGCAGGACCCAGGGCAATGGACCTGTCGATGCCTCTGTCATGATCTCCAACTTCCTTGGTGGCGGCAACACCAATGTTCCAACCAACAATGGCTCAAGCGCAGGTGTTGGAGTTGAGGATAACTTATCCAATTTGCCACAGAATCGTAGGAACAGGGAGAAGCGCCAACTCCGTAATCTCCTTGGCGGTCTCTTCGGAGGCGGTAGCGGAAGCCAGGGCGACAAAAACGAAACACCTGAAGAAGTCAGTGTTGCTGCAACTGCGGGAGATGGTGCCACCTCGGGGCTACCAACAGCATCAGATGATGGCGAGGTAACGTTGACTTATAGACAGGCAAGTACCGTGACCGTCCTAATTAGCTCAACCGCCAAACTAACCATTTCCACAGATCAACCAAGACGGTGCCGGTCCAATGACAGCTGATATTGACGGGACTTCTGGTGGCACCGATCCTGATGCTTTCCAACCCGCAGAGGTTACACAGGATGTTCCCGGCCTCGGATTCCAAGGCTTGTCACTTGCCACCAATACTGACTTTCCTCTCAAAGTTCAGATGCCCCAGGGCATGACTTGTGAAGGTAGTGTTGGCGGCGCCAACAACGTCTGCATCGTTCGTGTCCGTAATGGAGCTGCCGCTGGGCCGTTTGGTGGCTCTGGTGCTTTCACGCAATCTGCTTCCGCACGTAAGCGTGCGATTGCCTACCGGCTTAGAAAGCGGATGGAGATTGTCCGCAAGTAAAGAGATTAGCGATGTCGATGTCAGAGAGACTGCTACATCATGACCGTAGCATAAGATGGAAACTCTCCCTATTTTATAGTCTCATTAATATACACATCGGTGTCATTTGTCTTTGCAAGACTACGTATAGAGAAGTCAGTGAGTACTGCAATAGTCCGTTCGGTTAGGGGATGTAGTGTGAGCTTCTCCGATTTGGAAAATGAGCGACATTGTGAGTGATGGCGCAATTTCTGATATTGGTCCCGGAAGAGAAATCCGTTCAGCTTTTATTTCGTTCTGTTCACTAAGACGTAGTGACCACCGCGGTAGAACTCGATCACACATACTCTACAACAACCGATTCTCAGCGCCTAACATCCACCAATCGGTATGGCGTTCATTGCTCAGGGACGAGTGAGCACAATCTTTCCATCGCCATCATACCAGATTTTCTTGGCCTTGACTTGACGAAGCTCGGTTCTGCCACCAGATCCTTCACTATCGTGGTAGAAAAGCCACCATTGACCCTTGTATTTGACGATACTTCCATGCGTTGTCCATTCAACAACTGGCTCAAGAATTCGACCTTGATAGGTCCAAGGACCATATGGATTATCTGCAGTGGCGTACACAAGATAATGTGTGTCGCCGGTTGAGTATAGCAGGTAATAAATGCCTTTGCGCTTGTGAATCCATGGGCCTTCAAAGAAACGTCGATCCTTATCCCCGGACAAAAGGGGTTTGCCGGTTTCCGGAGCAAGAATGACCATATCACGGGGCTTCTCTGCTAGCGTGTGCATGTCATCACTTAAGATGGCAATCTGAGGACTCAAAGCGTCGGCTTCATCGGGGGGTTCTTTAGGCCCAACCCACGACTCATTGAAGAAAGTCTTGTCCTGCCAGGCTTGAAGCTGTCCACCGTTTATTCCGCCCCACGCCAAGTACGTGCTACCATCAGAGTCTGTGAAACTGGCCGGATCGATGCTGAAAGTGTTGGGAATAAAGCTTTTATCAGCTTTGAATGGTCCACCCGGTTTAGATGAAACAGCGACACCGATCCGGAAGATATCATCCGCATCTTTAGCGGGAAAGTAAAGATAATATTTCCCTTTCTTGTAAGCGGCGTCAGGGGCCCAAAGCTGTCGGGCAGCCCAAGGAATATCTTCCAATGCAAGGGCGACACCATGGTCGACCACTGGTTTTGAGCCATATATTTCCTTCATGGAGTAGACGTGGTAGTCTCTCATGGCGAAGTGGTCTCCCACATCGTTGGATGGTATTCCAGCATCGATGTCATGAGAGGCATAGAGGAACAATCTGCCCTTAAAGACGTGAGCCGATGGATCCGCAGTCCACCTATTGGTGACAAAAGGAGGAGGGTCAGTGGCGAAGCAGGTGGTTGTTAAAGAAAGCAGCAAAGACGCTGAGGAAAAGAGCTTGGATCTCATAATGGTGCTTGTAGACTGAGAAGTAGCCTATTTGCTTTTGAAGAAGGAAACATGTGTTTGAGTAACTTTCGCTACGATGCCGACGGCTCGTAGATGACCATCTTATAAGTCTGGCTTCTCAACTTAATCTTTTAGCCAAGGCTGTTATCAGCCTATTTCCCCACACAAATTGCTCAACTGCGGGGTAAACCCACACCGTGAGGTTCTTGTCCCGGATAAATTGTTATAATAGAGTTGACTAAGATCGTCATTTAATAACCTATTTCGACGATACGAGCTGTAAAAATGCAAACCAAGCGAATGGGGATTATACGTGTCTTGGCATTTATCTCGGAAATAACCAGTCTTACAGGATACTACGTCTTGTCTCTATGAGTTCAGCCTAAATATGCCTTGAATTTTGTGTTAGAGGATACAGGTCATAAAGTAGCTGACTTCTTGATTATCTGGAAAAGCCTATTTCCAAAAAGGCAGTAACCGGCTATTATAGACTTTTTTTTGGAATGATGACGCGTGCTATTTACTGATGCTTGGTGTAAAGTATATGCTCAAAAGCACAAATGAAGGTATCTACAGGGCATGGAGCGGAGAAATTGTGGGAGGCTTGGTGTTGTGGCTTGGGGGCGGCCCACCCACCAAGCTGGGCGTACCTATCTTATCTACACGTGACATACGAAATGGTTAACTTTAGCATAGGTCTCTAGCAAAGCCCACATCATTATAATTATATTCTCGGCATGCATATGCATGCCTATGCTTAAAAAAATAACTATCGATACTTTTTATTGATGCCTACTGCTTAGTTAGCTGCTGTGTAATTATTGAAGATTAACGGGCTTGTAATTTAGATAAAATTCAAGAACACCGTTATAATGGCATGCTTAGCAGGACATTCAAGCGATTTAAACAAAGAATATAACGCTTGTAAATCCCAATCACTTAAATAGTCTATAAATCTTTTATTTCCGACAATGTGCACTGCTGCAGTTATTGTTTAAGCATCTTTAGATAATAGGAGAGTTTCGCTTTAGCGGTACCATAGGGTAGGACGTAATCTCGCTAGTTTATTACCAATAGCCTGCTTACACAGTCTCGTTTACATTCCTCTCATGACTATAGCATGAGATGACAAGGGACTTGGTTGGCTGGCATTGAAGAAAGAGAGGGCTTCTTATACCCAAGATGAAAGCTTATTGCTTGCATGATAAGGTTGGTTATTGCCTGAAAATGCGGCTTTATTTTGCTTCAAGGTTGAGAGAGAGAAAACTATGTTTGAAGGTATCCGGCATGAT
>JAAVTZ010000430.1:0-27679 GCA_014898835.1 Fusarium lateritium
ATTAATTACTACTAATATACATTACTCCAGGTAGGGATTTTCATAAATTGCCAGTAGATATTTTTAATAAATTGCTAGTAATATAAACTATCTCACAGTCAACAAGACCTTTGCTAGACAATTTAGATTAAACGACCATGATAAGGAGTTAAAGATCCTGTGATCTATTCATGCTGAGGAAGCATTATTTCAGAGTATAACTGTGTGGTCATCCGCACGACCTTTACTGTTAGCTTGTTGCTTTAAAGTGATGGTTTGACGCATACACTTAGGTGAGATTAATTGAGCATATGTGAATGGTGCTCTGAGACCTTTACACTGAGCAAGCATCTATGCACTCAGGTATATATATCGCTCTGTATATTGTGACTTTGCCTTTTACCTTACCAAGACTTAACGGTACGCGTACCTACAACATCACGATCCAATAGCCTTTGCTCAACTTTGAAACAAAATATTGCGCTGACTGTCATGGACCCCGACAATCCGTTTCGTAGTCGCAAAATCTACGGTCTACTTGAATATGGTTGGACAGAAGACTTACAAAGCATTAACGCTTTCTATGACCCTTCGTCTTTTGACTGCCAGCCTTATGACACTCAGTTACATGATTCCCAGCTGTCTAACTATCAAGATTCTGGCAGATGGCCTTATGACTCCCAACTCAGTGACCCCCAGTTCTATACCACACCGTCCATTGACACACAGAGCTATGGTACCCAGTCGTATGGCCTTACACAGAACGACTCCCAGTTCTATAGCACCCAATCTTCTGGATCAGGGCTCTACGATACCCAATTCCATGACACACCGTTTAATAACTCCCAGTCTTATGGTAACCAGTCGTACAGTGCCCAGAATTGGGAAGCCCAATCGTATAACTCCCGACCTTGTCAACAACAGACTTATAGTTCCCAGTCATCTGGTGTCCAGTATTCTGATGCTCAGTCATCTATTGCACATTCTTACGACCCTTCGGTTCTTGGCCCTCAACTCTCTAGTTCCCAATACTCTGGAGCCCCCTCTTACAGCACTCAGTCTCACGGTCAACGCACGTGGTATTGTTTGAACTGCACTAATCCTTTGGCTGTATTCAGTTTACGCTGTTACACTTGCAAACAAAACCGCGAGAATCCTCATCGCAGTTTGACGCAAGCTTCCGAGGATAGATGGTGCATCATATGCAAGGAGCCTGCTTCCGGCAGATCTGTGTTGTGTGAGACTCATAGGAAACAAGGAAATTTGTTTACCGATGACGAAATCGATCAACTCAAAAGTCAAGGTATATGTGTCAGGTGCAAGAAGGACGAACCTAGTCAAGGATATACCCACTGTGACGAGTGTGTTTCGAAAAGACAAACATTGCAGCAAGGTATACGACAGCGATTAGTCCGGATGGGAATTTGTCGGCGATGTAAGAAGAACCCCGCCACTCAAGGATATGCTTCATGTGAGGAATGTCGGAGAAAGGAGCGTGAGTATGAGCGGACCAGGAGATACTAGATCAATGAACTCTGCTTGGATATGATAGGCCAGGTATATAGCCTAATAGTGGATAGTGGTTTCCAAAACGTGTCATCCTGAAAACATTTTGATGCTATGTGTTGTGTTTGTCAATTTATCTCCTTTCTTTTTTAAACAGAGATACCTTGAACACGAACATGAAAATTAGTCGAAGATGAGTTGTTTCCCATCTATGATGCAGAGCTGAGCAGCATTTAACACATCATGCATTGTCTCTGTACAAATAGTTAAGCCAGTGTGCTGCTACCTCCAACTTCCTGGTATTCTCACTTCGCTCAGATCCGTGAGGCTGCGTAACTCTGAGCTTTTTACTTAGGTTGCATAAAGACCATGCCTATTATAGTCTAGCTAGCCTTCTTTAACGCTGCAAACCCAACTACGATCAAATAACCGTTGAAAGAAACTACAGAAAGCTGGAGGAAAAGGAATGGATACTGTAATCGCTCGTACTGCATCAAGGGCAAGAACGACGTTGAAACCTTGATTTTTCGTATTAGAGCATAAGGTTATTATTAAGCTTGAAAAGGCAAAAAGAAAACGTGTTATTTACCAAGCTTTAAGGCAGGCCCGTATACCTTGTTTGAGAACCCTGGTAAATTTAGGAATATGAACTACGATCGGGCTATATGCTGACCCGACGGACCGGACAGATCGCCAGTCCTCTGTCGGGGATGCCTACATCCAGCGATCGTCTACGTAACAACGTGTAGCATTCTGCATAGTCGCCAAGACTGAGGCTGCGCCGCTTCCTTTGGCGGCACAAACACCATAAGCCAACGATTATTGGACAAAACAGAGTGGTGGCCTGATATTCGTATCGCTCAATGGACTCAATTGAGAAAAAAGCCACGTCTCTCACGATAGGATTCGATTGCCACCCAATATATAAAAGACACCAATTCTTGCTTTCAAAATCATCTTTCTGCACCAAGAAAACAACAAAACTACTTCAACACTACAATTCACACAACCTGATCTTTTCAAACCGCCGACACTATGCGCTCCGCAGTTTACACCACTTTGCTCGCTCTCGCCGCTCGCAGCCTCGCGAGTGGGGAAGAGATAGTAACAGTGTCTGATCTCAAAATCCACAAGCAAGGAAGCCCTGTTGGTCTCACGATCGAGAGCGTCTCGTTCAAGATCAAGGGCGATGACGCCGATGGACTCGAGTGCTCGGGAACAAACGTCGCGTTCCCCACGCCTGATGATATCCTGTCATGTGGAAAGTCCGATTATTCGTGGACGCTTTGGGCTGGCGAAGAAGGGGAGGAGTTCCGTATCATGTTGTATCATGATGTCGGAGATTCGTATGTCTACCCAACACTCTCTAGCTACTGCTGCTAACTAATTTTTAGTCACGCCGACCTTCGAGGGTGGAAAGATATCCCTACTGTCTGCGATAACAGCCAGGGAACCGGTCCGGCCGATGAAATTTGTACTCAGGATAAGCCTGTGAGCTTCAAGATTGATGGTCCAGTCGGCGATAGTCCCGATCTGTGATATCAAGTACGACATTCCGAACCGTATCGTATTTATCGGGACTTCGGAATTATCATGATTTGCTTTCTATCTGGATTCACATAGCAATTAAGTCTTCTCCGGCCTGTTATCACGAAGGGTCGCCTGCTTGTTTTTCCATACGTATGTTCTATCGATTACACATGAATCAAGACAAAGTGTTCTTTTCAAGGATTAAAGCCAGGCTCTCAGACCCGTTTAAGCCCTAAGCACAGAACGTAGTAGTAACATGCGATTCTGGAAGACAATTTTGTAGGAATCGAGTTACGATGCCTCCGAAATGCAAGAATAGACTGTGTCTTTTACTTGAGGTTGCAGTCTGCAGAGCATATCTCACTTAGTGACACTTGATTCGTAGTTGCTTTACTTGACAATCATCCCTGCATGGAAGCGTCGTCGGTAAATGAGTACAAAAGGAGAAGAACGTCCCCACGTCTAATCGTCGCCATTGCAACCCTACACAGGGCTCACCCGACAGGGATTTTCGGAACATGAGATACAAATGAAGACTTGTTTCGTTCGAGTCTGCAAATCGCTTTGCCTCCATCATGCGTTGTTCATTCTCTAACCACATCTGAGCATTCTTCCGACAACATATAATCCCTGTACCCTGGTAATAGCCAATATGTAGACAGCGCACCATGTGCTCAGTTTCATAAGCTCAGTATTTGAGAGGATAGAATCGTGCATTATGCACTTTCTTAACCCACAAGTTATTCAGGGAATATCGCTTATCCCACCATGTCCGCTTAAACTTAAGTGGAGAATTGGTAAGGACAGTTTTATAAAGACTGGGCCTTGGATCACAAAGTAGATCCAACAATCTGGATCGGAACTCTATTTCTTTTCTCAGGACGCGAAAATGTCGGATCCTAATATCGCCAAGCAATGGGTTTTCTCCAACAAAACCGACGGCACTCCCACCATTGATGGACCCAGCCCTACCTTCAAGCTTCAGACCCTTAAGCTACCACCCCTCAAAGACGAGCAGATCCTCGTCAAGGTGCTATACATCTCAAATGACGCGGGCATCCGTACTTTTATCGGCTGCACAGTGGACGAGGACCGCATGTATGTCCCTCCCATTCACCTCGGGAGCCCCATGCGTTCTGGCATCATCGGCGAAGTCCTAGAGTCAAAGTCGGACAGATTCAAGACTGGTGATATGGTTATGGAAGCCTATCGCTCAGCCTGGGGTGATAAAATCATCTTGGACACAGCTACCGCCCAACACATCACCCCTCTGCCCAACGATCTCTCCATTACTCACTACCTCGGCGCTTTTGGAGGCTCTGGTATAGCGGGTTATGTCGGTTTGCTTCACATCGCCCAAGCAAAGCCCGAGCACACAATCGTGGTTTCATCTGCAGCAGGGGCCACAGGATCCATAGTTGTGCAGACCGCTGTCAAGCTATTGGGTGCCAAGCGCGTTGTAGGCATTGCTGGCGGTGAGGAAAAATGCGCTTGGGTGCGAGACTATCTTGGCGCTCACGCTTGTGTCGATTACAAGAGCCCAACTTTCGTGCAGGACTTGAAGGCTGCCACGCCGGATGAAGTTGATATTTACTTCGACAACGTTGGTGGTGCGGTTCTTGACGGCGTCCTCACCCGTATGAAGAAGTTTGGTACCATTACTATTTGCGGATCAGTTAGCACATACAATTCCGATCAGCCAACGATGCTGCGCAACTGGTTCGAGATTATTTCCTCAAGGTTGACCTTAAAGGGTTTCTTCCTTTTCGACCACATGGAACAGGTACCCCCGGCTATGGAGGCCCTTATTAAAGCAGCAGCTGAAGGTCGGATCAACGTTGATATTGAGAATATTGTCCCTTCTAAGATTGAGGATATGCCGAGAAACTGGATAGATGTCTACAGTGGCAAAAATAAGGGCAAGTCTATAACCAAGTTGATTCATTAGAAAATTACATTAGATAATAGAATCGAAGTAAAAGCTTACCGGCTTATAATAAAGAAGTATCACTGCTTTATACATTTCAGCTAAGGCTTCTCTTAAGCTTAGCTTAGTTATTGCTTACTCTTTACTTAGAAGCGAAGCTGGTCTCCAGATAGCTCAGCCTGTTCAAGCTGCAGCCAATGCTCTCAGCAGAAACAGACAGCGACGAGATGCTTCGACGCAAGGATTTTCGATCGCAATTCGGTGGCGATCATGCCTAGCTGTCAATTTAAAAGGGTTTATCTGGATGATTGTGAAGGTACAACAACAGCGCTATCCATGTTCTTCCATATTGCTCTTCCAGTGGTCAATGGCACTAACATCTCTTCAATTGGCGTCTTGGCATCCCCTATGAACTGCAGAACTGGTGTCTCAAATCTAGGACCATTGGCCAATCCACCGAGAGAAACCCCGGTCTTGTTCCCGAACATGACCTGACAGGCCCAAAAGCACCATTACAGTTAGTCAGGCTTGTTTTATGCCTCTTACAGAGAAACTATTTATGTTAGTGCGACAGACTATTGACTTACGGAAATTGACCGTTGCGATTAGCTTCAAGATAAATAGAGACAAATACCCGCGACGCGCTTGGAATTGTTTTCAGTAACCGACCATTTTCACTCTTTCCGTCGCTCGTTAAAAGTATGCTTTCCGCGAATGTGTTTTTGGCCATTGGCCTGATTGCTTTGGACGCCGTGGCTGCGGGTCCTTGTAAGCCTGTTACAACTACATGTAAGTAAAGCGCTCGAATGGCGTTATGGGTTTGACTAACTTTCTCAGCGGCTTTGACTTCCGATACCACTGTTACTGTTGAATCCTCTACTTTGATCGGAAGCACCGAGTCTACCGCCGTGACAATCACCGAGTCCGCTACTGAGACCGAGTCTGCCACCGAGTCCGCCACCGCCACTGCGACTGCTACACTGGACACGACCGTGACCTCCGATCTCACGACTCTGTTATCCGTCACCAACGACTTCACAACCTTCACCACCGAAGAAGCCACTACCACCACCGAAGAATCTACTTCAATCATTGAAGAATCTACTACAACCACTGAAGAATCCACTACAACCACCACTGCCGATAGACCCGACTCAACCCAGTTCAACATCTATCCTAACGAAGACGCCTCCGCCAGCGGTCCACTCAAAGTCCGAGACCCCCTCGGCGGCGAAGTCTACTTCAACAGCCCCTGGTCCGACTACTCCACCGGTACATTCGTCGTCAACGGCCGCGGCAAGCTCGTAAACGGAAACCAGCTCATGTGCGCATGGTTCCGAACGGGTCAGCAGTACGGTGACATTATCGGCTGCGCCCCTGATAACGACAATATTCAGTATTCGCCAATTGATTGTGAGCTTGACACTTCTGGACAGCTTGATTGTCAAGTCCAGGGCAAGTTCTGTTACTATAGTGGAGAAACACTTACCTGTGATGCTAGAGGTTTGTATCCTTACTTCTATATCCAGAACGCTGGGGATTATGGGTATGGACTTCTTTTGGGATCGAATGGGCTCAATAAGGAGCCGGTTCAGCTTACGGCTCAGCCTCAGCCGACTGAGCCTTAGGTCGATCGATATTCAAGCTCTTCCAATTATTACTAAGTCTCTACAATTCTCCTCTTGTTGCCTTACACAATCCTTAACTTGACCAGTTATATTACATATGAACATTTTCCATCAATCCAGGTTCAGATTCTAGAATTTATAACTTGCGATGAGACCTAATGCTAATCGCATCCTCTACCCGTTGTAATTTCAGACACAGGTGACCAGTGCGCTTTAGTATGAATTAACAAATACGTGACGTTGCCTTTCCAAACCAAAAAGACAACTGCTAGAGTACAAATGGTATAGATCAGAGTCTGCTTTCACATCATGGCGCCATACAAAAGCTTCAGTGGAATCCATAATCCTCCAGACACTTGGAAAGCTTACCTCTCTCGTTCCCACTGATCTCCACGAAAGTGTTAAGATACTGGACAAGAGAGTAGTCCTTCCCAGTCTTATCTGTATATAAATATGCTTTCTCCTTCTTCGCATCATTCCGTACATCCAGCGCCCGAAGCATTGTCATAGTCACATCACTCCCATTCTCAAGTGCCAGGTGTAAGGGAAGTTTCTGTCTATACCTCCAACCTGTCAAGGTTCTTGGAATGAGGATCTGCATCGTCTCTTCTAAGCGAACGATCCACATCTTTTCCTCATTGGCGATTTTGCACCATGGGAAGGGCTTGGAGAAGCATGTAAGTGCGAGTGGTACCATGAATCCAAAGTTCTCTTCCTCGTAGTTTGGTTCGTGCTTCTCGAGAAGCCATTTGACAAAGTCTGGCAAAGCTAGCAGGGATGCTAGATGGAGCGTTCCATCGTCAGGTATGTTTGACGTGTTCAACAGCTTAAAGGCGTCCAGATTACCCAAGAATAAGGAAGCTTCACGAGGAGAAATTTCATCATCATCCTCGAAGAGCGCCGAAAATTCAGTTTGTGGTGTTTTGGAGAATGTAGCCATGGAGCTAAATATTGATCCAGAGATGGTGTTGTTCAGCACGTTGTCACTATCAAGTTCGAGCAGCTCTTCCAAGACTGGCGTTCGGGATTTATCGAGGAGGGATAAGTAGATAGCAGATACCTTCGAAATTAGCGTTGTGTAATCAGGTCGTGCTGTATTATTGTTAGAAACAGAATAGTCTGAGGAAGTTTGGCCAGGCTTACCATCTCGCCCTTCACGTAGCACACGTAGCACAACCTCATTATCAATCTTCAGTGGCGATATAATTGCCCAGATGAGTAGTGTAATCTCTTCCTCCGGCCAATTCCTGTGGATGCGATAAGTGGTGGTTGCTGCTGGAGACATACCAAAGTCCAGAAGTAAGCTCAGAAGCATAGTACCCTTCTGGAACTTCCGTATGCATTGGAACAGGAGCTGATCCGAAAGATTGCTAACTGCGGCGCGTTGCTCATCCATGCAGATGTGGAACAAATGCGTGACCTGATTCTCCTTGTCGAAACGGCGTAGAAGTGTGGGGAGAACGACAGTCAAGTCTGCATGTTTGGATAGCTCTCGAAAGCATCCGTCTTTTCGGTGTCTCCCCGCCAGGTAAAAGCAGTGCCCTTCCTCATCGTTTGGATCGGCTCCATGCTCGAGAAGCAAACGTACAAGCGAGAGACTGGACTGTCCCGCCTCGAGTGTGTTGCAAAGAGCGTTGTAAATGTGCTTCTTGTCGATATTGCATCTGAGTACGCTTTTGTAGATGTCAGCACGGGTGCTTGGATCAACAGAGGGGTTCTCTCGCAAGCATGGGTGCTCGAAAACTAGGCTTGCTGCTTCATCATGCTCGCCCTTGATGAGATATTGACAGAGAAGTTTGATCGTATCAAGATTTCTCAATTGCAAGGCTGTAATGAAGGCCGTGTTCCCTCTATGGTTGACCGCAGCGCCGTAGTCGAGAAGTAACTTTGCAATTTCCAAGCTACTTGCACCATCTTCGACCGCTTCCAGAAGAGCGTCAGACAGCTCCAACTGACCAATACCCTGCTGCAAAAGCACTTCATATGCCCGTAGTCTATCCTCGGCATTCAAAGTCGTCTTCGCTCTGAGGTGGTTGAAGATATCATTTCTCGTGCCCATGTCAGCGACTCGGCCTATCAGCTTGTGGAGCAGGCCACTGGGAGAAGTGTCCAAAGCAGTCCCTAAGATTCGGGGCCCAAATCTAGCACCATTTTTGAGCAGCAGCTCAAGTAGATGTTCGTCTTCTGGATGCTTGTCAAGTACCCTGACCAGAGCTCTGGAGACCACCTCGACTGAGATCTTCTTGTTGAAAGCCAACAAGCTTCCAAATATGCCGACTTTGACATTGGAAGGCGTATCGGAAGAGCTTGCGGCGTCAAATGCTGCTTCGACGGTTGTACTTGTAGCTCCAGACGAAAGTAACATGTTGAGTAGTATAGGATACCCTGCCTCATCCGACGCCGCTACTTGAACGACCGCTCCTTCGTTAAAGTTCACATCGGCTTTATGGCCAAGCAGTAAACATAAGCCATCCATATCTCCCTTTAAAGCCTTTTTTGTTTCGTTTAATAGTGCTTGCGATTGCCCAATCCTGGCTGGGGAGGCCTTTTCCAACAGACACCGCATTAGCTCAAGTTTGGTGTCCTTTGGCTCGATCTCTAATGCATCGGTGAAGGCGTTGGTAAGTGAAGAAACATCCGGATCAAAAGCGAGAGCCGCATTCAAGAGGTCAAAGTCTTTTTCTCTGATAGCAAGGCGAAGTACCATACCCCCTTCTGCGTTGACGTCCAGACCATGGTTCAAAAGACACGGTACAATCTCTGACATATGAGGGTGGTCTTTTAGTAGGGCGCAAGTGCTATTGAGAGTAGGTTTTGGAGATGCTCGCAATGCAGCACTCAAGAAGAGCTCAAGAGTGGCAAGACTGTAGTGTTTCAAGTCCATAATCCCCGGGAGTACGGCCTTAACACTGGCCTGGTTTGGTGGATTAGAGAAGCATAATAGTTCCAAAAGAGTGAGATTGTCTGCCTCGACAGCGCGCAGAAAGGCAGCGCCAGAGGAATAGTTCACATCAGCCCCGTGGTGAACAAGCACACGCATGATATCCAGCCGAGTATCTGTTGCCATTGCATCGAGTAGTGTTTTGTGTACTGCGGGACCAGATGCTCCCTGCTTGAGAAGCAGTGTGATCATATCACGCGCAACGTCGTATCCAAAGGTTTCGATGCCCTTGAGCGCAATCGGTAGCGCGGCAGATAAAGTCTCACTGAGTGGGTTTCCACTGCAGAGCATGTTGAGCACTGCCACGTCTCCTCTTTTCGTTGCGAGTAAAACTGGACGATACTCCAGTACTTCGGACTGGTCCAAAGGTGCTTGGTAGTCGAGAAGAAGCTTGACCAGTTCCGAGTCGATATCAGTATCCTCGGATACCAAGTTCTGCAGAGGAGAACCGAGCGCTTGGCTCTCGACTCCCTTCTCGAGAAGGGTTCTCATCACGAGCATTCGGCTGGATCTTGAAGGTATTTTAATTGCAATGGGGATGGTGGTTGAAAGAATTGCAGGTGAACAATCGGTTTGTAGTAATATGCTGAGCATTTCGAGGTCGGCTGACGCCAAAGCCGCGTAAATCGCCGCACCTTGCCCAAACTCCACCGACGCTCCATAACGGAGAAGTGTTTCGACCAGACAGGTTTGTTTCTTCTGTGCAGCACGAACCAAGTGTGAGTCGAGTAACTCGCCACTTAAACCCATGCAACCGAACAAGTTCATGAAGTGAATCATGTCCAGCTCAGAGGTTGCTTCGGGTAGATAGTTTAGTGCCTGCGTAGGTGGCGAAGCAAAGGATCCGTGTCTGAGAATCTCTAGCATATCAAAGTCTAGTTGAGAAACAACCCATTGGAGAGCATTGTGTGGTGGAACATCAATGCTGACACCTGCTTGTACGAGAAGCCTGACAAGTGGAAGTTGACGAGCCAACACGTCTTTAACAAGTTCCTCGCGGAGAACCAAATTGTCAGCGACGAGGCCAGATTCCGAAAGTAGGGTGAAAAGTCCCAGTCTTTGACTATCGTCCGGGATGTGAGATACCAATTCGCAGGATTGGTGGCGTATACCGAAAAAGATTTGGTTGGAGCTGGCATACCCAAGAACAACTGCTGTGGCCTGAAAATTGTGCAATTCCAGTGTTTTCAAGAGTAGAGAATCTGAAACCAGGTCTGGGCGGTTGGACAATAGTAGTAAGATAAATGACAAAGACAAGGGCTGTCCAGCTTCTGACCTCGCAAACTCCTGCTCTAGACACGTTTTCCAAGAGTCTAAGTCTATGGCATTGGGTGCAGATAATAAAAGTCTCACTATCTCCAAGTTGCGAGCCCGGATGTGTTGGTTGATGGAGTCTTGGTAGCTAGATGCAATAGCCCCGAAGCTCAGCAGAAGCTTCATCGCTTGAAGTGAAGATTTCGACAGAGCAATACCGAACGCCCGGTCCAAAATGACTTGGCTGACTTGTGTCTGGCACAGAAGATGAATGTGATTGAAGTTGTCATGCGACGTAGCTTTGTCCAGCCAAGACATATCTTGCGAGTTAAAACCTGTTGGGTTTAAACTCATCCGGTGTCTCTTCATTTTCTTCTCAAGCTGAGGATCATGAAGATGACCCCAAAGCTCATCCAGCGATGTCAAGGTAGTATGGAGCAACAACGCCTGTGCGACTCCCGCAGGAGGAAGTGTCTGTTGTGAAAGAAGCGCATCAAAAGCTTTAGCGACTTCATGTTTCGTAAAACTCCAGTGAGAGGTGTTGCAAGCTTCGGCCTTTTGATCTTTGGACCTGAAGAGGTGTCGCTTTTGTTGATCTGGAGCCTTGTAGTCGGGATCTGCTGTTCTTTGTTGAACCAGCAATCGACGCGCTGCATCTCGATTGGTTGCATCGAATGGTAAAAAGTCTTGAGCCGCGGGTTCTGTTAACCGTGAGATGCGTGGAGGGGGATGAAGACCGGCTCTGCCGAGGAACCATTCGACGCGGCGGTTGTCGGCCATGTTCAAGGCAAGTGATTCCCAAAGCAGTGATATTTCAAGAAGTTCGGATCACTAGAAAGATTATCTAAAGAATGATGAGTAACAAAAGGATTCAAGAACAGTATGGTGAGGCAAATGATGACAAAATTTCTTGATGCTATAAAACATGCCTGGAGTTACAAATGAAGGGCGAAGCGGCAAATACTCTTTACCACCGCAAACTTCAGCCTGACTGACACAGAACGGGCAGAATGGGGTACTCTTTCTCCGGGCTGAATGCAGGCGGACTAATGGGCTGACAAGGGTGCATGAATGACTTGGCGAGGCATAAGTTGATGAACCCCGCGTTAGGCTTCCACCTGCAAGAATACATATCTCTGAAGGATCGCCAGTTCTTTGAAGCGTGACTTTATCTTGGCTCTTGTCGGGCGTTTAGCCTTCATTCTAGTGGTTGAGCTTGGGGATTCAATTGCGAGAGGCAGACTCGCTATCTAAGACATGCTTACAATTCCGCAGTGGGCCTACCAACAATTCCACTCTTTGTAGAAAGGACTCAGCCTCGGTTAGGCAGACGTTGGTGTTTGAAGGACCACACCACTGAATTCGTGCTTGTACTTGATTGGTCAATGGAATGCAAAGCTGAGACTCATGTCGATCATCTCTCGATGCGTGTATATTGCAAGGAATGTGATTGGATAGAGACTCGTGCGGAACTAAAAACAAACTGCGGAATTGCGATCGAGTAGGACGCCCGACTAAAGTGCTGAGCCTGTCACGATAGGTTTCACAAAGCGAGCGGGCGACTTGAGCCTTGTTGGGCGAATGAAGCATGGACGCTAGAAAGAGAGCCTCGCAGTGGTTACTATATGTGCTATTTCTAGCTTTCGGTATGTTTTTTGAGATTAGTAAATATCAGCCTCGACTATCAGTGAGCATCTTCGAATTATATATAAATGTACCCGAAACCAGAGTAGCAACCTCCAACCTAGTCAATACCATAGTCTGACCAGCATGTCTGCTCCACCACCCTACTCGCCGCCGGGGTCTATCTCGCGCAACAGCATATCGGGGAGAGATGTCCAATCTGTGGCCGATGCAATGGCGCGGACCTCCATCTCTACTGATAGTGCCACTTCAGCATCAAGCACCTCTTCGACATCTACAATCCTGCCTCCCTATCCACAAAGCAGGGAGCGCCATGGTGACTCTCTTCCATCCGGTCGCGATGAGCTGAGGACTGTACCTTTATGCCATATGCAGCGATTGAGGTCACCAGATGCTTCGGGTATTTCCAACAGCACCTCATCGGGCACCCGCGAGCGTCTTCGTCAAATGGAGATCGAACGTGATGAGCTTCGTCGCGCAATGCAAGAAGAACGCGCCGTGAACGACCGTCTCAAACGAGAAGCTGGCTCAAGAGGTTTATCTGCCGCCGAAGCCAAACTCCGCGTCCTCGAACTTAAGAGAGAAGCACAAGCAGCGGCCGAGTTAAGGAAGCCTTCCAACGAGGGCATGTTTAAAGCTGCTTGCGCAACGGACTTGCTATTCCTTATGGACACTACAGCCTCCATGGGTACATACATAGACGCTGCAAAGGAGCAAGTCAAGCAGATCATGCAAGATCTTGTCAATACGTTCTACAACGAGGCTGAAGTGCGCATCGCGGTGGTTAGTTACAAAGACCATGGAGACATACCCAACATTCAGTTTATCGACTTTACAACCGACGTCAACAAAGTCCGTGACTTTATCGATAAACTCAGAGCAACTGGTGGAGGTGATGCGCCTGAGGATGTTCTAGGCGGTATCAGGAAAGCAGTCAACGCCAGTTGGAAGAACCAGACGCGATGCATCATCCACATCGCTGATGCACCACCACACGGCCACATCTTCCATAAGTTGGACACCAAGGGTGATGACTACTACGTGCCTGGAAGTGAGCCGCACAAGCTTCAGTACCAACCCTTGCTGAAGCAGATGATCGGCCTCAACCTCAACTATGCTCTGCTTCGTATCAATAGCAGCACTGACCTTATGGCTTACACCTTTCTCAAAGAATATGCAGCCGCATCAGCGGATTGCAAGCTCCTCAAGACCAACCTGCACTACCACCAGGCTCTCAAGGCCAATTCCGGGCCACGCAGTAGCATTCTAGGAGGTGGAAGTTCCAAAGGCTCTGCGAAGGGTAATTTGCTGTTCGAGGAAGCACAGTTGGGCACTACGTATAGTGCTCTTCGCCACTTGGTCGTCAAGAGTGTCACTAACTCTGCTTCACGCACTGCGGTGCGAATGTCAGAGTCAGCTTCTCGAACTGGTGAGAAGGGAGGAACCAAGAACGCTTTGACACCCCAGCTGGATGCTATCGGGGAAGATGAAGGCGATGAAATCAAGGAGAAACATGCGTTGAAGAACAGACCATTGCTTGAGGATGTGTCCAAGCAATGGAATAACCCGAGCTGGTTCGAAGATAAGCTTGTCGTCGAGGGCTTCTCTCCCGACACGGTTATTCATCGCTCGGGTACACTTAACGACATGATGGCTCATGATGATAACATCAAGCTCAGCGTCATGGAGCTTACCGTCCACAAACGGCAACTACCTTTCGCCCAAGGTGCTCTGCGTTTGGCATACTGCGCCAAAACTGCTCACTCGACAAACCCGTATGTTGTCAAGTCTTTCAAGCGTGGTGGCAAGCGACTCGCGCATCTTGCTGAAGACATGCGCTGCCAAGCTCTATGCAAGGCATTTGCTCTTGAGTTCAACGCCTTGACGGGTGATAAACACGCGATTGACTTTATTGTCACAACTTGTCTCAAAGGCAAAACTGGAAATTCTGATGCAGACTATATCTCGCTCGAGCCATTTATCGAGGGAGATTATGTCAAGTACAACAACAACTGCAGCTACGTCAATGAAGATAATCCTGAAGATGAGTTCAACAAAGCAGCTCAGGCTTTCTCACACTTCACCTACGAGCGGTCCTGGGGAAGCTTCCTCGTGTGCGACCTTCAAGGCGTTGGCCATGTCCTTACTGATCCAGCAATTCACACCCTCGACCCTGAACGCTTCAAACTCGCTGATACAAACCTGGGCAAAGAAGGGTTCAAATTCTTCTTCGCCACGCACGTTTGCAACGACATCTGCGAGAAGCTAGAGCTCAAGAGCAAAGCTTCGACGATCACGTCCGAAAAAGCTGAGTTTCGCGAGTGGTGGCCCACGATGGACAACACAGTCTGCTGCTCCAACAAACTCTGCGGTAAGATCGTCCGCGTCACCAGTGCAAATAAATCAGATGAGTATCCAGGTTGTAACTGGTGTGATACATGCTGGCCGCAATTGGACAAGACCAAGGAGAAAGTCATTTGCGTTGCGCCGGGAACTCATCACGAGTTTGAGGTATCTAGATTTTACTTTGAATCGCAGGGTCAGATACCGCCTAGGAAATGTCCTGCGCATCAGGAGAGGGATGAGACGGTGGCGAGAACAGCGGTGGTGGGTGGGAATTTCTTCGGGAGGCTCAAGTCTGCAACCAAGAAGAAGTCTATTTCTGGAAAGGCCTGGTGATCTTAGATATTGTGTTCCGTGTCTCAGCATACTTCTCTTAAAGATAGTTAGTAAGAAATGTACATCCCTTGCTTTTCACCAAATCGCTACTTGTATAGCCTGATTTACCGAACCACCTGGGCTATTCAGAATTACCTTACGTCAAGGTTTACCTAAGGCCTAAGGGCCTGATCAGAGAGGCAGATTTACACCAATTTTACGCGCCGCAGGTGGCTTGTCTGGCTCAACAAAATGACAGATGGCAAAAGAAAACACAACATTGGTATCAAGGAAATAGGAGAAATCAGCTCTGAATGATTAGTTCGAATCTAAAAGGCGAGTGGCAGTGCATAGTCGATTATGCCCACCTGTTATCAACGGTCGCGTGGCTTCATTGAGCCCAAAGGATTCTCCGCCCCAGTATGGGCAGGGTTAGTTGGCATCAACATAAGCCTGAGTTTATTTCCGCGATGCTTATTGGCCAAATGCTTAATTTGGCGAGATATGGTACCTCTTTAGCCGAGGTAGTATCGCATTCAGCGGTCGTTTACCAGGCTCTTCATTCAAAATTGGGTCTTGACGCTGAATGCATCTACTTTGGGTCGGGGTGCACTCAGATTCTAAAGTCTATCAGCCAAATAGCCAGAGGTCTCAGTCAGATTTCTGACCGACTCTAGAAAACGCACAATGCATCCTTTTTGGGCGCAATAGCCACTTGTCAAGACCTGAGGCAGTTCATAGTACAAAAATATTCATCTACCCGTCCTACAAAAACATCATCTCGAGTTTTAGCTTCCCTTCAAATGTCGCCGGATAGATCAGAATTTTTGGTTCTTGTCTCTTTATCAATACGCTCTCACCACAGTCATGTCTTCTACTCCAACTCGAGCCCATAAGATAAAATCTCTTGCTCGTGAGCTGGAACTCAACCACACTTCACAGGATGACCAAGACATATCATCCATCAAAGTTGAGAATTGCATCGGTTTTACCAGAGTGCCCATAGGCATAGCTGGCCCAGTTCACATTACAGGTCCTGGTGTTGATGGCAGTTTTTACGCGCCCTTGGCCACGTATGAGGCCACACTTGTCGCCAGCTGCTCACGCGGCTGCAAAGCATTCGACAAGTCTGGGGGATTACAATTCGAAGTTCTCGGGGACGGCATGTCTCGAGCTCCTGTATTTGAGTTCGAAAACCCTAGTCACGCCATGGCGTTCTACCTAGCAGTCCCGTCGCTTAAGGTCGAGTTTGCAAGATGGGTGGAGTCTACCAGCCGTTTCGCCCGCCTTGAGGAGCTTCGACCTTCCGTCATCGGATCCCGAGTACACCTGCACTGCAATTACTTTTGCGGAGACGCTGCTGGGCAAAACATGGTGACTAAGGCTACGAATCATGCCTGCAACATGCTGCTTAAGACCTACACCGGGAAGTTTTCAATCACGGACTTCTATATCGAGGGACAGCTATCTTCTGATAAGAAACCGTCATGGGGGAACGTGAAAGCCTCGCGCGGCGTACAAGTGATGGCCTGGGGAACGATAGCGCCATCAGCTTGCAAGAAAATCCTCGGCTGCACAACGGAGCGTCTGTATGAACTCCAGATGATTGGCAAAGATGGAGGAATTCGAAATGGACAATTTGGATCGAATATCAACACGGCCAACATCCTTGCTGCAATGTTTATAGCAACCGGTCAAGACCCTGCCAGCGTGGCCGAAGCCTCGTGGAGCCATCTGACCTCGGAGTTGAATAGGGATACTGGCGCACTGACCCTATCTCTCTACTTCCCCTCGTTACCTGTTGGTACCGTGGGCGGAGGAACAGATTACTCTACGCAAAGAGAAGCTCTGAGTATGCTAAACTGCAAAGGGCCCAACAAGAAGCATGCACTTGCTGGTATGATAGCGTCGTTTGCGCTGGCCCTCGATTTGAGTACGAGTGCTGCTGTTTCGGACAACACTTTTAGCGACGCTCATATGCGGTTGGCTCGAGGTCAAGTGCCAAGCAAGCTGTGAAGACACGGGAGAATTTTCTGTATCAGTGCTGGAGCTTGGAAGGCGAGGGTATAATCTTTTTGTTATGCGCCATGCCATTCGATGAGCCTTGAACAGCTAGATTCGCGTACTTTACATAGAGCAGGTAGATGCGAAAGAAGAATCACAAGTTTCATGAGCAGGGAGCTTCCGAGCAACATTATTTCTCAAATGCCATGCTTAAACGAGGTTTTTCTTGGTTGATCATGTTTAGATAAGCAAATAAACGCTGTGTTATCCCGGAACTGCCAGTCATGACGTGTTGTCGGCCCCCATGGATAGACCATATAAGGCGGTCTCTCACAGTATGGAACGATGAGACCACACCAGCCAAGGGCTATATTTTACGCCGTGAGTGACGAATATGTAACCATAACGTAGAATAGAACATTATGGACCAGAAGCCTTGATTGATATAGGCATTCAATCAGGACGGTTTCCGCCAGAAAAGGACAACTATATCCTTTAGTATCTGGATTCGTGGCGGCAACCGAGCGTTATCAAGCCATGGACTTATTTGATAGCTTAAGTAATTATTCGATAGGTAACTCAGCTGAAACTTTGTTGGGATTCTTTTGGAAATGCCTTCCCGAATAGCCCTGGGATCATCGCCAGCCAACGACCCCAGCCAACCCCGTAAAACCTCAGTAATTCGCTCAGAAGTCCGGCGCAACGAGTCTTGTTCATTCATCTCTAACCACGAGTGGGTTGTGTCCATGGCCAGACAATATGAAATATCACTTTCGCAAATATGCATCTGTTATCAGTGGTCGCGCTGCTTACTTCATTCAGCCTGGAGGATTCACCGCCCCCAACATATCAATTGGTGTTTAACATACCTTAGAAAATCTTCGTTAATCCGGAATCACTTCAAAGCTGACGTGGAACTAGAGCCTGCATGTAGCTTACCCTTGAAGTGAGGGGTCGGATACTGGAAAGCCGAGCTGAGTGGCATCTGAAGTAGAAAACGCTTGAAAAGGAATGGCTACACTTGAGTCAAATATGTAGATAAGCGAGGCTTAGCTACCGGTATTTACCTTAATCCGAGTCCAGACTATTGTCTAGTGATTCTAAATTTAGACCAGGGACATTATGCGAGCCAATCGAGTCAGCATTTAGACAATCTTTTGAGCGTTATCAGATTACAGTCAACGGCACCCAAATAAAACTTTCATGTAACCTCGTAATTAGCGGCTTTATTTGTTTAGCCGTGTCGGGCTTGAGAGGCTGTGCCATTTAAGATCAATTGTTCCCACGATTAATGACATTCTTCAAACTGGTGTAACCAAGAGTTCATCCACCACATCGATTACCATCATGCACTCCTCGTGGTTCTCGTACGCAGTCTCGAGACCCTATCCTTTTCGGTGGTTCACGCCAGTAACCATCGTTGGCGGGGTCGTGCTGACCGTTATATTTACGATCATCAATCTTGCCTCGAGCGGCTTCTATCTTAAGTCGACCTTCACGGAGGATCCAAATAGCACGACAACCCGAGCCGCACGGTATGTGTCGAAATTGATTTCCTTCTTTTGACATATACAGGATCTGATGGGTCTTGCATAGCTGGTTCATGAAAGCGCCGTTCAATTGGGATGATAACCTCGAGACGCAATGCCAGCCTAATATGCTTGCCGTGGGCGATCGCTTTTTTACGACAAACCTAGGTCTCCAGTACTCGATCAAGGCAATCACACAGGCCTCAAATGGCTCCGAAATCAGGAAATCTTACCCTTCAGTTCCGTACCTGAACAACACTCTTCAAGACTGCTACTTAGCCCAGGTAGACATCGATCTACGAAAATCCGACTCCAGGGTCAGCCCCAGTTGGTGGCTCTCATGGATAACATCTTTTCCTTCAGCCACAGCCTCCTGTACTGTTATGTCCAACGTGGGCCTTATAAATCTCACTCTGGGGGTGGAGTATAATGGCGAAGGTGATCATATTTACAACTATGTTATCGAGGATGATTACAAGACACATGCCAGCACTTGGTGGGGGACTAGGTTACTGAACGCTTATTTCACTGGAATTCTTACGACAATGTCACAAACTCAACGTACAAGTGATGGGAAAACATACTGGAGTATTGGGAGAATATCCTACACCAGAAACCCAACCAAGACCGAGTGAGTTTGGTACGCACGTTCCATGAGTTGACCACTATGCTTATCATGGCCCAGCATTCGTGAACTGAGCTTCTTCAATTTTGGGGGCTGGTTTCTTTCGTCTGATGGACTTATAAATGGCGGAAGTATGGTACCCCATCCTCTTTTGACATGATCAACTGACTTATGCATCGCAGAACTCAACGATACCGCCTTCATACGTGATGACCCCAAGGTATGTTGACTCCTTTGTGAGACTAGTTGTAAATTGGAGGAATCGAGATGAAAGATATCTTTTTAACATAAAGGTGTAGGCCGAGTTTGTCCCCGTTGCAACGGAGGGTCTTCATTTTGCTAGAATCCTCCATTCTCTAATAGCCGTGGACTTGGGTAACCGCGAATCGCCGAATCTACTCTTAAAAGAACACGATCTCCGATATGCAATCTTACCCTCAGATGATCCCAATCGCCAGTCAGGCGGGTTTCTCAATGGTTCTGATTTTGACGGGCAAAATGCGCGATACAGTAGAATACCCGCTCCCGGCTCACCAACGCCGCCGAGAGATAAAGATCTGGTGCTACTGAACGAAACGTACGACAAGTTTGCTGATCAAATGGGGCCCCTCGAGTGCAATAATGCAACTATTGTTATGCAGTATCTCTGTTCGGTCCCGCAGAGCAAAAGTCCTGGCGTGATGCTATTGGCAATTGTTCTGGCAAATCTTGTGTTTCTGCAGGCTGCATGGAGAATCCTCAATTGGGTAGCTGAGGGCATGTTGTCTGCAACACAAGTCACAACCTGGCAGGGCTGCTTCGATGATCAGAGTCGGCTTATGGCGATACAGAGCTTACCAAGAGATATAAAGTATGGGGGTTCATATATGGGATTTAGTAGTGAAGACGGAGTTAATAGTTTACTGATCTCGCGTGGGGAGTCTGGAAACCAAAGATAAGAGCAAGACAAGATCAATTGAGAATTTATCACAAGCGCTATCAGTCCTTAACGGGTTATATGAAAAACTGAAAAAAGAAAGAAAGAAAGAAAGAAAGTACTGGCCAAGACTGCGGCAAGGCGTTAATCAGCGCCGGACTTATATTTATCCCTGCTGCGTTATTTACTCAGAAGGGAGGAAGCCAACCTAGCCGCACTTCATGGCGCCCACTAATGCGGTCAATTTCTCGAGTATTTACGGTACTGGAATGAACATGCAAACTCAAACCATTCAAGGTTGGCCCAACATGTTCTGAGTGGCGTGAAGGGCATCCTAGCCTGTCTGTAGGCTACCTACAGTACGTAGTCATGTTTCACAATCCTGATTGCAACACTGAGTTTACACCGGTTAGGTGGCACTGCGCCTCCGCCACTTTATTGGCTGTTGGGGGGAAGCTGAACCATAAGGGCTTGGCTCTCAGTTATACAAAGCGCAGCTGGTTAAGCCCCACTCCCTATGCATGTTGGCGGAGCTGGCAGTATCCTCCTACACCAATACCTGATAGGTCACATCAACTACATATTATCGGGGCAGAGGGATGTTGCATGGGGGCGCCTGCAGGCTGGAAGTCATGAGCCAACAGCCCGAGGTCAAACAAGGCTCTGGGATAACACCACAAAAGCGCGCCTTTCCCCCCATTTTCATGGTTCTGTCGTAACGTCAATACAACGCCCTCCTTTGCGTAGCCGTCATGTCTTACGAGCCAGTGTCGAGTTCTCCCTTAGGAGATGATATCGTGTCTCGTCAGGTAGTCGAAAAGCCGTCTTCATCTAATTGTATCGAATCATACGAGATAAGTGGCAAGTCACATGTCCCATTTGATTGGCACAAGGGCCCTCACACGCTTCGCTTCGGGCAGTTCGAATTTGCTGCAACTTGGACGTGGGATATTCTCCTGACTCTTATACCCGTATGCTTCTTTGGTAATATTACTACCTGCATGCTTGATCTCATTCTTGCAACTGACCGGAACCCAGCTCTCGCCATTGCATCCCTCCGCCTCCACGATGAACCGCTATCCCCTTATGGCGACAAGGTCCTCAGCTTGACCCTTCTAAGCCCGACCATTTATCCCATCATCTTTGCCGCAGTGACCAGCCGTTTCTTCAAGAATTTGGCTCGCTGGCGTCTAGAGAAGCAACAAGGTATTGAATTAGCCACTCTTGAACAAATATTCGGTAGCCAAAGCCTTGCTGGTGCTGTGGAACGCCTATTATTTGTCCGCACTCAGGTGCTCGTTGGCATTGCGATTGTTCTTACATGGGGTTTGTCACCTCTTGGCGGTCAAAGTGCTGCAAGGCTTCTGGACAAGGGTGCAATGAGCGTACAGAAGAATAGCACGGTTTACTATTCCGATCCGGGTCAGCAGCCAACTGAGTTCCAGGGTGCTTCCACAGTAGAAGACATTGGAGGGATGGCTAACACCATTTACACAGCCAGTCTTCTGGCTTCTTTGTCGCAAAGAAGATCTCCCATGGACTTGTGGGACTTGCCCAAGATCCCTCGGTGGCCACCTAACCTTGGAATCGACTTCGAACGGACTATCAATCAAGAGGACCTCACCGCCAGTGAAGAATCTTACTCCTCTCTGCTTGGAGTTTCCATCCAGGGCCTGAATACTATTCCCGAACAGGCTGAATACAACTTTACTATCAGAACATCCTACTTTGACTTCGACTGCGATGAACCCAAATCTGGACTTCTCGTCAACGAGTCAGCGCCTTACTTTCCTGATGTTCCTCTCAACATATCGAAAATGAACATATCGAACATGAATGATGTTGGAGGCAGCCCTAGAGTGCCTAGTTCCTTTGTCGCATCAATAATATCTCCAAATCTCACAGAGATCATTCCAAACATAAGAAACAAACCGGTACCACTAAATGCTGTACCGTCTGGATACATGCTGTACGGGACACTTGAGGTACCTGGCAGGGGACCTTGGTATAATTTATTCAATTGCACCCTACGCCCAGTCGCTATTG
Organism: Fusarium lateritium; assembly: GCA_014898835.1. Taxonomy (NCBI): domain Eukaryota; kingdom Fungi; phylum Ascomycota; class Sordariomycetes; order Hypocreales; family Nectriaceae; genus Fusarium; species Fusarium lateritium. The sequence continues at coordinate 22,188 of JAAVTZ010000430.1, forward strand.
AAACCGATCTCCATTGCAATTCTTCCACTTCATCAACACGGTGCTGGCCAACGCGCCAGAGACGGACAGACAAGATCATCAACTCTAATCAAAATCGCTACATCAGGGACCTCGTCTATGAGAATTGGGTTCCATCAGCCGTGGTTCTTAAGCAGTGGCCAAAGGCCGAAGGAGCAAGAGATTATCTCACGATGTCCTCGACGGACAATTACTTGGCAGGTGCACAATACCCCTTTAGCCGACAAAATGGATTAAACTGGACCACGGTTACCGTAAAGGACTTCTCGGAGCGTCTCACTACAATTTTCAACACATATTGGGAGGCGACATTAGACCCTTTCAACCACAGCACTCTTCCGATCCGGAATCAACCGTCTTCGGAAAGGCTTCATCCCACATTGATTTCCGACAGCGTCATAAACAGTACACAAGTTGTAGCAACCACTCGCTATGATGTTTACCACGTCAACCGCCAGTGGGTAGTTGTGCTAATGATCACTACAATATGCCTTGAGATCATGGCTATCGCTGGGTTGGTCCTGCAAGGAGTCATTCGCGGGCCAGATATTCTGGGATTTGCGAGTTCTCTGACTCGTGAAAATACATACATGAATCTACCATCTGGTGGCTCTGCACTAGATGGGCCTGCAAGGGCGAGGGCTTTAGGGCGATTGAGAGTGCATCTGGCCGATATTTACCCCAGGAATGACCTCGGGTATATCGCGTTTAAACCCGCTCATGCCGATGGGCAAGCTGCTGAGTACGACGAGGGTGGGGGTTGGAGAGGATTGAATACAAGCAGGCGCTACCTCTAATGTCGCTCTGCGTGGCATCCACGCATGTTTTCTATTAGTATTGAAAAGCATTTGGACAACTGAAAGAAACAATTACCTCCAAATAACTTCCTAATCTAGCCTTATATACGTGCTGAACAGAAGTAGGTTTTCAAAGCCCATGGTTCGCCCATGGAGTCTGGTCTTTGGGACTTGTGAGGAGGATTTGGCTAAGATAGTCGCCATTACGGCAGACACCTGTTACCGTAAGATCGAGGTTGTCTACAAAGACGCATCTCGCTGTTGCATTGAACTTGGAAAACATGCCATGCGATGTTTCTCTATTGATGGGCCCGGTGGAGAGATAATCATGAGTTACGCTACTATGTTGTTTGAAACATGTGTCAAGCTACGCTTCAACACCACCAAGGGGAGACATCTTGTTTCTGGGCATTAATTTGCTCCATATGAAGAGAAAGTACTCTTCAGAAGGGTAGGACGATGTCCTGATGCGTATATACTGTAAGTGGTGGAACCGCGACACTTCCATGGCAGAAACAGCCGCAATCGGCGGAATTTCCAGAAACCTAGGCCTTCCTACCAGTCGAGCGGTCAAAACCAACCAGGATGGCTATAGCTGGAGTCCAGGCCCTCCCAAAAATTCAGTCCAGAAGGTCGGCAACTTGAACGGCCATACAAGGACGGGGAAGCATTTGCTATCGTGTTATGGACTAACTGTTCAATACCTCTGCACTATACAGGAAAATATGCATTGTTGCGGCAGAATGGTCCTTTTCTATTCAAGGCTTGCTCTACAACTTCTAAATGCAAAGAAGCCGGCTTCAACAATAACAAAGAACACAGTTGATGGTCTTTTTCAACGATCTCGGTCTTGCACAGGACTACCTTGAGCCAACCCTTAATCTTTGTGCTCTCTGCTGCCGTATTGACTCGGCCGTCTGCGGAGATCGGTTCTTCACAGGCACTGCACCGCACGTCACAGACTCTATTATGGCGACGCATGCGCCTGCAGTGGCATTGGTTCATAAAGGGTTTGATCTTGGTGATGAGAATGAAGATGCTGGTGATGGGGAGGCTGAGACAACTAATGTGAATGATGCCTACACTACCTCGCCGCGACCCGGAGTAGTGAGCGTACTTGGATTGACTCTAGGTATACTCGCAATATGGGTATATTGATATGAAGGTGGCTTTGGGTATATAAATCCGACGATGTAAATCTTGAATTACATTCTACGCTCATACATCACGTTCGTTACCCTTCATTCAACTAGATAAGTTCATCATTGAATGAGTCATGCTGGACTGCTACCAACATGTGAATCTTACCCCTATACTTCCATCCTTGAAACTAAATCATTTCCCAGTCTTTTCGAAGAGATTTCCGCGGCCTTGGCACCCAGATGACGGTCTCTCGGTCTTCAGCTTGTCTGGGCCACCCGTTCTGAGGGTAAGTATAACCTAAGATAACCAATGCAAAGCTAAGTCGCCACTGACAAAGCGGGGACGTATCCTCGTTGATACCCCCTTCTAACACAATAAAATCATTACCTATTTCGTCCATATGCATAGCTACCCAACGGAATGAGGGGTATCAAAGGCATTATCTTCAATCACAACATAAAACCCTATCCACGTACCTGTCAAAACAACTTAAAGCGAAAGGAATCGAAATATTAGGTCCATATTACACAATGGCCAACAGTTCAAGTCTCGCTGGTATATCTGAAAATGACGATTCGATTTAACCACAAGCTAATATCATAAGCAGGTATCGAAATTGCCAACGAACAAGAGACCCCGCAATGGACCGCGGCCAAGGCGTTGGAACAACTTGACATCGGCAAGCTGAAAGATACGCCACACAAGGACTTACTGTTCTTTCACCTCATGGGACATTTAAAGAGAGTGCAGAGGGCAGGTTGGAAGCGCTACAATATACAGGAGTAAGTATGCATTTGACAACGTTCCTGATAACTATTAAACCGTGATACAATAGCCCCGAATCAGTCTCTGACCATTCATGGCGTATGTCGGTTCTTGCCATGTGCCTTCCTCCATCACTCCAGGTAGATCTTCGACGCATTAGTCAAATGACTCTGGTGCACGATATCGGAGAAGTATTGGTCGGTGACATAACCCCACATGACCGGGTTCCGAAACGAGAGAAGAGGCGTCGAGAGGAAGAAAGTGTGAGACTAATGGCTTCTCTTTTGGATCAGGAGAACGAAAGATATATTGTTGACCTGTGGCTAGAGTTTGAAGAGGGGGAGACTGAGGAGAGTCGCGTCGCGCATGACTTGGACGAGATTGAAATGGTGTTCCAAGCGGTCGAATACGAACACACTAACGGCTGCAGGCTTGAAGAATTTATGTCGGCGGCGGATAACATAGTTACGCCGGAAATTAAAGATTGGGCCACCAGAGTCTTGAAAGGGAGAGATGGCGGAGAGGATGAGTAGGTAGATCGTGTTAGACTATTAGTGTGGAAATAGTTGAATGCGCAAGTAGCTGCAGAAGTCTAGGAAACGAGTTTCTCGTCGCAGTGTTCACTATAATCTTGAAAAGAGTTTGTCCCTGTTAAACCCGATCCTGGATGGTATGTGATACAGCAAATCTTGACCCAAAAAGCAGCGATGAAGATGGATTGACTCAGCGGTTGTTATCCGATGTCGGATTACGCGACTTGATTACTCACACTATGTCCGAACTCAAGAAGCCGATGTCGTGATTCTAAGTGATGAGAACGTAGACAATCTTGAAAACAGCTCCTTCTTTACACAACTCGATATCCCAGCCTTTCAATTGAACCCCTACTAGATTTATTACCCTTTCACGCTCGCAGGCACTCAAATAGTCAAAGGTTTTGTCCAATGGCGAGCAGCACATTGCAATCCAAGCTTCGTGCGCTTCGGGTACTAGAAGGATCCTCGTATCCGAAAATGAATTTCGACGCATTTCCCGAAACCCCACAACGAGCATTCGAGGCTTGGCTCAATGAAGCCATCGAAGCCAAAGTCCCAGAGCCTCATAGCATGACGCTCTCAACCACTGATGAAGATGGCCACCCCGATGCCCGCATTCTCATACTAAAAAACGTCGATAACCGCGGATGGCACTTTGCCATCAAAGCCGATAGCCCAAAGGGCCGGCAGATCTCAACCAACAACAACGTAGCTCTCACTTTTTACTGGCCTACGATGGGCCGCCAAATTCGCTTGCGCGGGAGAGCAAATTCACTTCCGAGAAACGAATGCGATGAGGACTTCGCAGCTCGCTCATCTGGATCAAAAATTGCTGCAATGGCCTCGAAGCAAAGTCAACCAATGCACGATCCTCAGGAGCTAGATGCGCAATTGAGGGAAGCTCTGCTAAGAGCTGAGGATGAACAACCAACTTCAGAGGGCTGGATGGTGTATGCGGTAGCCCCCGACACGGTCGAGTTTTGGCAAGCCTCTAGTGATCGCTTACACCAGCGATTGAACTATTCTTGGGATGCAGTGCGAGGCAGTTGGTGTAAGGAGGCTCTTTGGCCCTAAAGAACTGCACTCGTACCAGGAGTACGTCTATCGTGGGTCATCATCAATCGTACGACGTGGCTGGAGTGTAATACGCTCTAATGTATGCCACAACGAGATGGCGGTTAATGTGACGATCTGAATTCCTGCCCCTAACAAGTAGCTGATACCGGGACAATGAATTTGTAACCTGCACCATGTTTTAATGCTGATAATCTTGGCTCTCTCTAGAGGTTATTTCTCGTCGTCCCAAGAAAACAGTATCATTTGTGCCCCAACTCCTGTTCATGACTGCCATATTCTTGCCGATTATTCTTCCGCCATTGATCGATCAGCCAAGTCACTAAAAGGTCTGAGGAAGGAACGTAACTCGAAACCCATGTCTCAGCTTGCGGTATCATCACTTGACTGACTAGATCCTCCTGTCACATTTCGTGATCTATCAAGGATGTGCCAACATGAAATGAGACCGGCTACAGCGGGTAACCAGATGCCAGATCCAGTACCGAGAGCAATCTTGTCGAACATAAACAGGCCTCCAGATTTTGCCTCTGTAGTTGCAGTGCCGCCGTTAGTAGCCATAGATGATTCGCTTTATGCCAAATGCGTGTCATGCCGACGGGTTGATTAAACATGACGATTCCTGCCGTTGGTGGTTGGTCGGTGCATCATACCAGAGACGAAGAAATATGCGAGTAGGACCATGTTTGGCAGTATGGGGTGTCTGCACTTGTGCTGGAAGCTATCAATTAAGACTGTAAAAACAACAACAGCGTCGATTCAAACACGACATTGCTCACCAAGAACTTATTCAGCACCAATGCTTTCTGGGTGACGTTTCCTTTCTTGACTGGCAACGTAGTCGTGACATACAGAAACCACTGTACATGGTTCGCTCCAGCAACAGCCGATCGCTGAAGATGGCGCTTTATATAGACAAATGCCTTTTCCAGGGCAAGTCCAAGGAATGTCTATGCCAGTGCATGAGTTACAGGCAAAAAATAAAAGTAATGGATTAAGTAATTACCAGAATTCCCGTCTATGTATCCATGAATATCGGACCGACCGTCACGACTCGAGATGGAGAGATCTGCCGGTGGTGTGATAGTCGAAAGTGCTGAGAAAGGTCAGTCTGCTAGTATCGTGATTTGTCAAATGTACTGTCAAATGGACTGTCAAA
>JAAVTZ010000431.1:0-43365 GCA_014898835.1 Fusarium lateritium
ATCCTAAAGGTAGAGAATTTACTTCTAATCTTTTTTTTTTTTTAAAAAAAATAAAAAAATTAATAGCTATTAAAAGGGAGAAGATAGATATCTTAGCTCTAATTAGTAGGCTAGTATCGAACTAACAAACATTCAAGGGCTGAACTGTAAATGCGTTGATGGAACTACCAGGATTATCGCATAATATAAACCCAGCCCCTACAAGGGTGTTGGAAGGATTCAGAAGGATTCTAGGTTACATACGAACCGCGCGCTAAACAGACAAATACTGCCAACATCCTAGACTTCCACCTGTTAATATCGAGTGGTTACCGTCTTCTTTTATTCTTCTTCTTCTTAAACGCCGGTGGATATCTTCTAAAACGTTGGTCGAGATTGATACATTGAGCATGGCTGATCCCAAAGAACAAAGCGCTCAGACTCTCACCTTGCCCGATGGCCGTACGCTTGCCTACAGCATCTACGGCTCATCTACACCATCGCTTCATATCTTCTACTTCCACAGTTACCCAGCTTCTCGCGTCGAGGGCGTTCTCTTCCACGATGCAGCGTTAGCTCTCGGCATTCAGCTCATATGCCCTGACCGCCCCGGTATGGGCTCAAGCACATTCTTGCCAGATCGTAGTCTGCTCGACTGGCCCCAGGATGTTCTTGCGCTGGCAGACCACCTCTCAATTGCACAATTTGGATGCATTGGGGTTTCAGGCGGTGGCCCTTACACCATAGCCTGCTACCACAAGATCCCACGTTCACGACTCAAAGCCGCGGCCGTACTGGCGGGCATTTGGCCGACCGTTCTGGGCACACAGGGCATGCCATTGGAGTCGCGTCTCATGTTGTTTCTCGCGCCGTGGGTACCAGGATTAGTGGCCGCGGGACTCGACTACGGTATCGGCAAAGCAGCGCGAGACACGGAACATCCTGAGGCTTACGCTGCAGCGGTGGATAAGACAATTGAGTCGCGAGCCGGAGTGGACCGCGATGCATGGAGGGAGAATAAGAACGGCGTCAAAGACATGATGCTAGAGAGCCTGCGCGAGGCCCTCAAGGATGGGTCTACGGGAGCCGCCCACGACGCAAGAGTGTACGGAAGTGACTGGGGATTCTCCTTATCAGACGTCAAACTTGAACAGAAATCACTGTTGATATGGCATGGAAAACAAGATCACAACGTACCCTTAGCCATGGCGGAAAAGGCGGTGGCTCTGTTACCAGGCTCTCAGTTCAAGTCCTTTCCAGACGATGGACATACCAGTCTCATTGCAGGGAAACCGAAAGAGTTCTTGGAGGAAGTGAAGGCGTTATTGGAAGGGTGATCAAATTCTCATCAAATGGCTATGCTCATGGTTTCTGCCACATTACACATTACACATTACAGACCAGACGCAGAATTGTTCGCTCTACAGCGGAAATCTGAATAGTCTGCAATTGCATCGAGAGCATCCATCAACAAGCAAGCCTCGTTTGAGGCCCGGTTAGCTCAATCGGTAGAGCGTGAGACTCTTAAATGAGTACACCATCTCAAGGTTGCGGGTTCGACCCCCGCATCGGGCTGTTCCTATACAAATGATACGATTGACATTCTTTTTTTGCGCTTTCTCACCATTGTAATGTTGAGAACGGGTTCATATCGTCGCAAATTGTTTCGTTTTTGCCGGGCTGTCACTTGTTGAGCCAGAACAGTCCAGCATGCACCCACTGTCAGCAAGGAGCCCCAGTTTCATCATCTAGGCGTTCGTTCGTAACTCTTGATCATTAAAGCTCGTGTAGGGCGCGCTGGCCCATATATGTCCTTCCACTGCTCAGATACATCAATACACGATAACAAAGCCTCGCGGCTTTAGCTCCATTGCTTCACATCACAAACAAGAGGTCGGTGTCTAAAGCTAAAGTTAGCAACGTATCCATCCTGGAACGGGCCAAGGCAGATGCTCACCAATGGGATGACTGCTCGAAAGTTGTGGTTTCTGGGTGTACTTTGTCTCGAGAATATCACGGACGCTGTTGAGCAGCTCGGTATAGCTCTGCTTGGGGTTTGCCTTGATAGCTGAGATGAAAGCCCAGGACATGGCACCAGTGGCCTGGGCGTTGATGGTAGCGTCGGCCCTGGGAACACTGTTAGAAACGTCTTAGAAATGATGCGGATCAACTTACGATGTCTGGTCATCTTTACTTCCAGACCACATGATAACGTCGGCAGGCGATGTTCGTGTATCCTTAGTCTTCTCGTACGCATCGTCACCTCGGAATGCGGTCTTCGCCAAAGTGAAAACAGAGGTTGCAGCGCCAGCAAGATCACCACCAGAGTAGGCCTTGAAGGCGTCAAAGAGGCCTGATGCAGCTTCCTTGGCAAGGTTGGGCTCTTTGAGAACACCCTTGGTTGAGTAGACGTATGGAAGATCCATGACCGTAGCAGAATGGCACGAGTCGAAAATGGCAGTAAGGCGGACACCTTGTCCCAAAGGCCTTACAACACGGTAGTGAATCTCATCATCAACAATGGGGCCGGCTTCGGTGTGGTCGACAGGATAGATACACTCATCATATCCGTCATCCTCATCGCCATCCTCGTCTTCGACCTGACCACCGTGACCTAAGAGAAATTGTGTTAGAAAGTATAGCTAAAAGGAACCAGATCAACTCACCAGAGTAATGGAGGAATAGAGCATCGTTGGGCTGGGCGTTTGACACAAGCCAGCCCATGGCACGAGTAATGTTTTCCCTAGTAGGAATCATAACGGGATTAGACTGATCATCAGTCAAGATCACCATGTCCTCCCGCTTATAGCCGTAGCGCTCAACAAGGAAGGCCGACACATTGTGGACATCGTTGATGCAGCCGCGAAGCTCTCCATTTTGATTGAAGTAGTTGATGCCAATAAGCAGCGCCTTGCGTCGACCGGTACAGTTGGAGTACTGGAAAGTATATCCATCGGGAGCTCCATGGCCGAATTGCTGGGGCGCAGAGGGAGGAGGCGGACCGGATCGAGCGTGGTAAGCGTGGGCGTGTCGGCCCTGTGGGAGAGGATAACCGTAGGCGTCGAGACCTGGAGGTGGAGGGTATCGTGGAGGAGGGTATCGCTGGTATCCGGAATGCCCTCCAGAATAACCGCCGTACTGCTGTTGGGGAGGCGGAGGGCCAGGAGGAGGAGCGTGTCCGTAGCCGCCGCCGCCGCCTCCTCCGTGATATCCTTGACCTGGATAGTAGGACATGTCGATTTGTTGTGCAAGAGGTAACCGTTCAACGTGGAGAACAGGAGATGATGCAGGAGGGAGCTCGCAAGATGAGAAGCTGGATACGCAGAAGACAACTATGGGTCAGCACAAAGCCCAGCCTCACCTCCGTTCCGTCTCACAATGGCATGCAGTGCTCGAGCTCCCTGCTGGGCTGCATTCGCGGAAGTGGAGGGCGGGCGCTAATTGTGAGGCGGGGCCTGTAGCTTCCATTGTGATGGATGCCCGGATGAGGATGGAGGGGCAGCCTAGGACAAACGGCGGGCCTGATTCTCCAGCCCTGAAGCTCCCCTGGAGACCCCCCTGAAGGTGAATGCTTGGGAGGCCGCTGAAAGGAAATTACTCACCCAATGGAACGCCAAGGGACCTGGATGGTCTTGGCGCTGCAGCAGAGCCCCTCCCCCTCACCGCAGCATCAGACAACAAACGAATACAGTATCAGGAACGTGTTCACACCAAATTCATTGTCACAAGGGAATAAGATTGTGAGACAACATGAAACCCTCCATGATTTCCGGAACAGCTCCATCACCAACCTCTGATTGCCAAACACCTTCATGACAGCATCACGGGCGGCCTCTCGCTTGCTATGGAAATGACGCGGTCACCAGTCACCACTGATTCAGATATGCTTATCGACCTTTATTCACTCTCACATAGGGACAACATGATTGCATATCATGATTGCCTGCATCTTTGCTCCGCCACAATAGTGTTGCTACAACGTACCCCATACTTCTCTCCCTGCTCTGCATTCTGCATTTATGGAGATGAGGCGGGCGTTGTAACGCTTGAAAGGGAGATGAGTAACTCCCGTCTAGGTTGTCATGAGTGTTCGAGGCCAACCGTCAGACCAGTTGAGGGATAAGTTGGATGAATTAACTCCACGCCATTGTGTGGAGACGTGCTTTTCCGTACGTTGATGTCGCAATATTAGTACAGTGTACAACAGGTCTAGCATAGATAGCTGCTTGTTAATAAATAGTCTCGCATAGAGTCCCAGGTAGAACAGAGAGCGAGGCTATCCACCTAATACTTAGCTCGGTCCCAGCGTTTAAGCAAAATACGAAGCTTCATATAGCTTTGTCGGTGACCTTGGGAGAGCTCTGGATGCCCCGCCGGCACGGCCCGCAGGGGTTTCTGGTGGTCCACTGATTGGCCACGTCGTAGAGTTATTACTGGCCGGTTCCCGGAAGCTTGAGGTTGGGTGTTGAATGGAGGGGTAAACGGGCATTGGACGGGCCAGTGCGGCGGCTCTGAATCCTGTACCTCTCTCTGTGCTTCGATAGTATCAAATTATCCATCCATTCCGTCTACGACCATCAGTGACAAGGAGGAAGCATTTTCACACAGGGAAGTTCACAGAGGGATTTCCTTTCTCAGCAGTGAGACGTTTCACTCCGCCACCCATGCACTGTCGGCACCTGCCAAGCATCTCTGCCGGCTGGCGATAACTGCGCGGGTCGCACCTTCCCTCACACCTCAGGCTTTCCACTATTATATAAACAGAACCTGATCGCTCCTTCTCTTGACTTACTCCATTCTCATCTACCTTACCTCTCTTCCTCCCCAATCTTTCCTTCTTCCACCTCAGACTTCGCACTTCACGCTTCGAAGTCAACCGCAATCATGTCTTTCTTCAAGAAGATCACCAAAGAGCTCGAGAACCTTGGTATCGGCGGCAAGGACGAGGAGAAGAAGGACGAGTCTCACCAGGCTTATCCTCCTCCCCAGCAGTCTCACGACAGTAAGCTTTTTCTTTTATTGCCTTTCTTTACCTTGCATTAGCTGACTCTTAAACCCCAGACACCCGCTCCTACGGCGGCTACGGCGATGGCGGCCATGGAGGACCTCCTCCTGGACAGTACAACTCTCCTCACCCTCAGCAGCAGTACGGTGCTCCCCCTCCTCAGCCTGCCTACCAGCCGCCTTCCGACCGTCCTCCTCTGCCTGAAGGCTGGACTGCCCAGTTCGACCAGCAGCACCAGCGATGGTACTATGTTGAAGTAGCCACTGGTCGCACTCAGTGGGAGGCTCCCGGACAGCACGCTCCTCCCCCTCCTCCTCCCGATTCTCGTCCTCCTTACGAGTCTCATCCCTCTGACGGATCTCGCGGCTACCCTGGTGGCCCCGGTGGTCCCGGCGGTTATGGTTCTCCTGCACCTGGCTACGGCGGTGCTCCTGGCTACGGTGGTTATGCCTCTCCCCCTCCTCATGGCGGCTACGGGTCTCCTGCTCCAGGTGGTTATGGATCTCCTGCTCCGGGCTATGGTGGCGCTCCCGGCTATGGCTCTCCTGCTCCCCATGGTGCTCCCGGTTATGGTGCTCCTCCTGGTGAGCATGGTTACGGCGGTGACCGCGGTTACGGTGACCATGGCTACCAGCAGAACAACCCCTACGGCCACGAAGGCGAGAAGAAGAAGAGCGGCAGCTCCGGCATGCTCCTTGGTGCCGCTGGTGGTCTCGCCGTCGGTGCTGTCGGTGGTGCACTGATTGCCAACGAGCTCAACGACAGCGACAGCGACCATGAGCACTCCGCTCCTCCTCCCGCTCCTGCTCCCGCTCCGTACGATTACCAGCAGCCTCCTCCTGCTCACGACCCCTACGCCGACCCCTACGCTCAGGATGGTCCCCCTGCTGTCCTGCCTCCTACTGATGCCGATGGAGACTCTGTCTCATCCAGCGATCGAGAGGACGTTCAAGAGGCACGTGAGGAGTACGAAGAAGCTCTGGCGGATGCTGCCGACTCGGATGCCAGCAGCAGTGATCAGGAGGCCCTTGAGGAGGCACGTGAAGAGTACGAAGAGGAGTACGAAGAAGTGTATGAGGACTAAGCGCCGGAGAACGAGCTACGATTAACGACATGTTTACGTCCATTTCCGACTGGATTCGTTGGAGCCGTATAGGCAAGGAAGAAGGCTGATGAATTTCTCTCACTTGTTGATACCTTAGTACACAGTACAATACCAGAGCACGTTTCGTATTTATCCGACTTGGCATGTTTTGATCAAGCATTTATTGTCCACTCCTTTTCTCGACCTTTGTTATGATCACTTGCACGTAGGGCGCATGGGAGGGCACATGGCCAGGTGTCATACCATGCTCCAAACGTGGTCCAAAGTGCACCAAGCATATCACCTTACTGCAAGTAGCAGCCGCCTTCGCTTATCGGCACTGAGCCAAGACCTGCAGGACCCTCCTTGTTGTGTAACCCTTGCCGTTGGAGTCGACCTCATCTCTGACCTAACCTCGGGATATTGGACATTTCACAAGCTCGGAGGCCTCACGGTATGGCTTATTGTCAATCAAGGAAGTAATTAGCAGTAATCACCTGTTCATAGATGAACCAAAGTAGGAATTAACAGAGAAGTCAACAGAAGCAGATTCCAGGTAAAAGCATGAGTTGTCCGTCTCCACGCTTGGCATTACACGATAATGGTTGAGCGTACATTGCACAGCCCCCTTCGACTCCCCTTGGCAGCATCAAGTACTCGATACTTTTGCGCATCAGGGGAAGTCTTTAGCGGGCGCTTTTTCGACCTCGTTTACTATTCCCACATGGCACGGGACTTTTTTCTCTCTTTGACAGCTCGCGTCCGGGCTATCTCCACATCGAAAGTTTAGAAAGGCCTCAAATTTTCACAAGGTTGGACAACGATTGATATAATCCATGCACTTGTTGCATGAACGGTGAGAAGGTCACTACCTTTTTTTTATTCTGTCGGCACGAGCGGTGCCGAGAAGACAAGGACTAAGAATTGCTTGTCGCGGTCAAGCTTTTGAGGGGTACGGTGAGCGTGTAAAACAAGCATCGGGAGAAAAGCTTGACGAGAAGCTTGTCGTCTTGTTTGCTTATGCTTAGATCAAGGTTGACAAGGGCTAGCGGTGGTGAGCTTGGCGGTCACACGGAGGATACATATCCTGGGTAGGTAGTATAGGAAGTTTGCGGAGGTGGAAGGCCAAGACGGAGTAATATGAATGACACAAGTTTGATTCGTTGGTGCGGAAACCTGTAATCCTTATGATCATTGTCTATATTCCCCTCTGTTGCGATACGATGCGCGATGGTAGGGAAATATAGTAGGCAGCTTATTCTCAAACTACCTAGTACCTTGGTGTGTGTTAACGAAGCTCTCTCGGCGATCGCACATCCGTCTTGGTACACCCTCACACCTAACATATAGTCATTTTAGTCACGTAAGTCATGATTAATTCTTGTTGCTCGATTCCTTAGGATACGCATAACGGTATAAGTTAGCAAAGGCTAATTATAACCATTCTCACTACAGGCCTCCATCTACCCTAGAGCCTGGCAAGCATAGAGGTACCTGATACATATTCCACAACACAGACAACATGTTCCATCCCGCAATCACGTGATTGGCTTGTCGGTCTGGTGGTCTAGTGGTATGATTCTCGCTTAGGGAAAACCCTACAGCATAGCTTGCGAGAGGTCCCGGGTTCAATCCCCGGCCAGACCCTTAGTTTTACATTTTTGGTGTTCTGAGTGAGATACGTTTCGAGAGATTTATATATATATATATATATACCTTTTGGCTTCTTCTATCTTGTTGATAACGGTTGAGTTAGAACAAAGTTGCGGGGTGATCGTCAATATTTCCAGGTCCAGAAACTTAATTCATCAATCACGACAGGTGTTTAGCCAGTGTAGGCGAACGTTCACCTTGGAGCCTGAGAAGTCAAACCCAGAGATCTTTAGGAATTGATCGAGTCTGAGTTCAGTACTCTATTACGTTACACAGCACAATGACCAGGGGAATAATCTATCACAGGCATGAACACCGAACCACACTTCACATGCAAACACTGGCCTGTGTTGAAAAGAATAATGGCAACCTTTGTCTATCCGTAGTCTACCCATAATACAAGAAACAGATCTCGGGCGCGAGAAATGAGAAAAGACACGCTAATGGGCGTCATCCAACCCAGAATCCATTTAGGACATCTACAGAACAAAGAGAGCAACGGCGGCAATGGCAAGGGCCGAGAAGCTCATGGTAGAGGCACCGCTGACGACGGTGCTAGGGGTCTCAGCAGGGGCAGAGCCAGACTCAGAGCCGGAGCCAGAGCCGGAGCCAGAAGAGCCAGAACCGGAACCAGACTCGGAGCCGGAGCCAGAGCCAGAAGAGCCAGAGCCAGAGCCGGAAGAACCAGAGCCAGACTCAGAGGAGTTGCCGCCAGACTTAGAGTCGTCACCAGAGCTAGAGCCAGAGCCAGAGGTAGGCTTGGAGTGAGAGCCGGTGGCAGTAGCAGTAGAGTCCTCATCCTCATCGTCGTCAGAGCCGCTAGTAGCGGAAGCAGTTGAGGTGATGAAGGTAGCGGTTGAGTTAGAACCGTGGGTAGGCTTGCTGATAGCGGAGCCGGTCTTGGTCTTGTGCTCGGCGGAGCTGGAAGTCTTCTCCTCATCGTCGTCCTCAACCTTGTCGCAAGAGAGATCGAAGAGGGGAGTGGTAGAGAGGTCCTTGGTGATGGCAAACTTCATCTTGTTGTCGGGGTTGGAGTCACGGAGAGTGTACCAGAAGGTGGGGGTCTTGTTGAAGAGCTTCTTGCAGCCGACGTCGCGCCAGTACTTCTGGGCGTTCTTGACGCTGGGAACAGCCTCATCCCAGTCAGGACCGGTGGCGGGCCATCCAGTCTCAGTGACCCAGACGGGCTTGCCACCAGCGGCGGCGACGGTAGCATCGTAAGCCTTGCTGAAGAGCTTGCCAGCATTCTCGATGCTGTTGCCCTTGTCGTTCTCGTAGTAGGGGTACTCATCGACGCCGATGAAGTCAATAGCGTCGAGGACGGCCTTGTTGGTGGTGTTGCCCCAGACGTCCCAGGTATCGACGTGACCGACAGGGATCTTGGAGATGGGGGTGCTCTTGAAGGCCTTGCGGAAGTCGTTGATGAAGTCAACGAGAGCATCGGGCTGAACACCAACACCACCCTTGTTCTTAACACCGGTAACGGAGTTACGGTAGAGATCCTCGCTACCGACGGAGACACCGATGATGAGGTCGGTCAGGTCAGTGCCGTACTTCTCAATAGCCTTCTTGAGGGCGCTGATCTCCTTGTCGATGTTGTCAGTGCCAGAGGTCCAGACACCAAGGAGGATGGAGGTCTCGGTGTCGATGGCGGCCTCGAAAGCCTCGATGGGATCATCCTCGGAGTAAGCCTGGATGTTGGTGTAGAGTCGGACAGCGCTGAAGTCACCGGGGGCGGACTTCAGGTTCTGGGCAGTCTTGAACTCGGCCGCAAAGTCGGCCTTGAACTTGGCCTCACGGTTGGCGAGAGTGGCACCGGAGTTGAAACC
The DNA here is from genome assembly GCA_014898835.1 of Fusarium lateritium. Classification (NCBI taxonomy): domain Eukaryota; kingdom Fungi; phylum Ascomycota; class Sordariomycetes; order Hypocreales; family Nectriaceae; genus Fusarium; species Fusarium lateritium. The sequence goes on from JAAVTZ010000431.1 coordinate 9,551, forward strand.
GAGGTAGTTCTTGGCCTCAACGCCCAGAGCGAGGGCACCGGCAGCGAGGGTAGTGGAAACCTTCATGTTGGCGGTTAGAAATTATCGATTCTTGGTAAGGATCGATTCGTGTATAGGCAGGTTGGTACAACGTCGAGCAGTTACACCACGCCGATCAGAAGTCGATTAAATAAATGAGTGTGAATATTCGGAAATAGTAAATCCAAGAAAAGCCGTTGGGCAATAAGAGAGTGACGAGGAAAAGAGAGAATGTCGAACCTAAAAAAGATAAGACAAGCAAAAAGGAAAGGATGGACAGACGAGAGATGTTTGGATGAAGAATGAAGGAGTCTCTTTGTTTTGGTTCAGGAACGCGGTGAGATTAGTTAGGAGCGGTTACAGCGGACGTGGGCCCATCACGTGTCAGGCAGGCACTAGTTCCTGGTTTTTCAGGGGAAGATGCTTACGACGCTGGTCCACTAAGTTATGGTTAAGGTGCTGTTAGGTCCCTGGCTGGGCCTCTAAGAATAGCATGCCGAGCCTGTGCTCATTGGCCGCCAACCCCAGCTTCTCCTGTCTCGTACCCAAATGGTAATGTTCTAATTTGCGTGATCGTCGATAAAATCAAGATGAATGAATGATGCTTTACATAGCTACGTTGAGGAATGAACGAAAATGGAGAATGATACGAGGCCTTGCCTCATGCTTGTTCCCATCCCTACTTGCTCGTACTCTAAGATTTGATGCTACACCGTTGGATGCCGTTTGTCTGGCGTTGTGGTCAAGCCTCTTCCGAAACTCTCAGCTGAGAGAGTTCAAACAGTGCCCTTCAGTCAAATACTGTAGCTAGTGGCGAGACTTATGCAAGGAACAATGCAGGACAAATCAAGCCCAAAGCTGGAAGCTAAAACAAGCAAAACCAAAAGTTTATCCTTGAGCCAATCTCCAATGCATGGAAGATACTGGGATCTGATGCTGGGGTTCAGTTCCTTGGTGGCCAATCTCGGCATACGAAATGGCCATGGCCAGCATCAAACATTCGATGTAACCTCCTTGATTGGTGATTGAAAGGTACACGTAGAGAATTGTCAAGCGACAGAGTGAAATCTGCATGTTTATTCCTCCAACACCTTTGGTCTTTGGCTCTTGATTTTCAACCTTTCTTTTACTCACACATACCCGACGTCAGCATTTAATTCTTTGCCGCGGCCAGAGAATTCCTTGGCAGCAAAGGAACTAAACTAGCTTGAACCGCGGGTGAAGTTTGTGGGCCTAATTCCCCCTTGAAGTGGAGAAGACGACACTTGGCTTGGAAGCCGATCGATCCGTTCCTGGATTGTGGTGGAGATCAAAGGAAGATGAATCTCTTATTAGCATACCGAAAATGTTGGAAGCAACCAAGCTGCAGCGTGTGAATGGCGCTTTATTGAAGAGGCAGGGGATTACAGGGCAAGCCACGACAAAGACCGAGCAGTTGGAGGCCTGAGGCCTGATTGTCTTAGGCGCTGATCCAAGGTCCGGTTTGTGACCATGTCGCACCAAGTCATGTCTCCATCACTTCGGTTGGTTGTTAGCTAATTAGCACAGTTTCAGCCATGCACACAATCCAAGTTTTCAAAACCAAGGATAACCAAACAGTATAATGTGTATATAATATTTGTGAAAGGTGATTGAGCAAAATGGTATCGCCAAGCTATGATTCCTAGCTGTTCAACATGACTAATCTCCGTCGCATCATGCGTCCAACTGTGCCAGACCTAGCACTGAACCTATTTCTTCTCATTCTCAGCCTCATGGCTCTCATGAGCGATGAAAACCTCATCCTCGTTGATTCGGTAATTAGCAGATTTTCGTGCGGGAATACCGTTTTGGAACTATTTGACTTGGTTAGCTGGGCTCTCTGTTGACCAGACGAGATACCTACCATGTAGTCCATTTCACCAAAGGTTCGGTCCTTTGTCTCGAACATGCGGAAATATCCCCAGATGAAAGTAAGAGTGGCGACACCTGCCCAAAAGAATGCCTAAGTTGTTTGTTAGCATACCATTGACATGGCCAACGTGCGTACGGAGCGAGACTCACAGTTTTGCCCTTGATATTCCAAGAACCAGGCGACAACATCTCGGGCTGGAGTAGACCTCCGCCGATGATGTTACCAACATAGTAGGTTGAACGGGCCAGGACAACGGTCTGGGTACGCAGACGAGTTGAACCAATCTCAGCAACAATAGTGTAAATGATTGGGCCAACAGACATCGAGTAAGCTCCAAGCCACACGATACACAGAATTGACTGAGCCCAGGCCAGTTTTAGTGTCTGTTTTGGTATAGCGAGAAAGGCGATGGTCCAGAGAATCACTACCAGGGCTCCGAAGCCGCTGAGCCAGATGGTTCGTCGACCAAACTTGTAGATGTAGAACCAAGAAATGATGGTACCGCAAAAGGCAATGCCAGTTCCTCCGAGAGCGATACCGTATGAGGCGTCTGCACCAATACCCGTCATTTGGAAGAAGAAAGATCCGCTGTAGCAGAGGGCACCACCGTTGGTGATCTGAGACAGGAAACCCATGCAAGCGATTTCAGTACGTCGGATGTTGCTGCCGCGGAAACAGTCCCAGTACGATGTACCAGCTCGCTCCTCAATCTCGACCTTGTTGGTGTGAACCATGAGGGCAACGGCAGAGTCATAGTTGATGTTGTGATCTGGGTTAGAGAGGCGCTCAAGGGCTTTCTTTGCCTCGTCAAGCTGGTTCGTGCGGACAAGATACCAGGGTGACTCAGGAGCGTAGTATGCTGCAATAGCAAGGGGAATAGGCCAGACCCATTGGATCGCAAAGGGCACTCTGTAACTCCAAGGTGTAGGGTTGTTGACGAGGCCCTTGAGAACACCGGCCGAGATGAACTGCCCAATGCACCAGCACAGGTTGACATAAGCCGTGAGATATCCTCGAATGGCCAGGGGAGTGACCTCGGCAGCGTAGGCAGGGCCTGTGGTGGCGAAGATACCCCAGGGGATATTGCAGAGGACGTGACCGACGAGGAGGACCTCGATGTTGGGGGCGAAGAAGACGACAAAGATGAAGGCAGACAGCCAGAAGAGACCACCCATGAGCACCTTTCGGTGTCCCCATCTAGCGGTTGCCCAACCGTTGAGAAGAGCACCGATGATGTTGGCGAGAGCACCAAGACAGTTGAAGCGCTGCTGCCAGTTGGAAGAGACCTGGTAGCCGAACTCCTCATTCAAGTACGCGCCGTACTTCTCTCGGAAACGTGGGTAACCGTAAAACGAACTCAGAAGGGTGACATCGTAGCCCTCCATGATGACGGTCGTCGAGATGACTTGAACTTGTCAGCTGTGCTTCTGCGGATGTGTGAGGGGACTTACGGATGGACCAGAAGGCAGCTCGCTTGTACGTCTTGAAACCCTCCCAGACGCCATAGCTGTGTTCGTCGACGGTGGCTTCCAGGGCTTCATTGTTGAGAGTCTTGTCGTGAAGGTCGACGTTCTTGAGATGGTCGAGTCCAGCGTCGGTGCTCTCGACGTGAGGTTGGATCTCTCCAGTTCGCTTATCGGTAGCCATGTTGACTCGACGCTTTCCAGCAGCGGATACTAGTCTACTTGACTTGAAGTTGAGAGAAGTGCAGAGAGCCCATGTTGAATGGGCATGATGGGTTAGTTATAATGCTTCTGGTGAATTGACTATGGACAAGGGTTGTCTTCTCCTCATGCAACCCCCCTCACTCATCCTATGCAGCTGCAGACATCGGTTCTCATGGAGAAGCTAGTCCTCGAGCTCGGGATTCGGTTCAAGTCGCCGCCAAAATAGGATCGACGGGCCGTCGATTGTCGTGTTAGTCGAGATATCTCTACATGGGCCAACCCCGCCATTGGTGGAAGATCCTGCGGGGAATGCTCGACAAGGCCAGGTCTCATGGATGGTGCACATCGATCGTAAGTGGACCGGATAATGCTTCACTTGGCATCTGACCATTCAGAGGTGTTTCTTCTCCCCAACTTCTTGGCCGACTGCCTACTACAGTAGGTGGAGAATCTGGGGTAGTTTCTGGGGATGGGGTTGATCCCAGTTCTCAACACCAGTTGCCTCGGTCTAGAACTTTATTCTCTCTAGGCCCGCTGCCGTTTTTGGGGGTAATGCATACAAAAAGACACCAAGAAGAGCATCAGCTGCTTGTCGTTGACAATTTACTCCGGTTAAATACAATTTCTACTAAAATGCTCTAAAAACGCAGCTACCAAAGACTGAAGACGTTTTTAGCCTCCACAACATGATCATGGGAATGGCTGACGCCCAGGCACAGGTACTGTAACATCCCCCGTCGCACTGCTACTTCACTACACCTGGACGACTGCAAACATCGCATGATTCGTCAATGTCTTGTCGACACCAGGACACCCACGTAATACTGTACATATCCGTTCCCTCCAACCTAATCTTCAGTTATATGCCTTCAATTAAGTTACCACAACCGTGATTCTCGATTTCTGGAAGCGATCCAATCTCTCTGTAGATGCATCCCCAGAAGAACCTGGGCATCTTACTCACCCTTCCATTCTGTTCCGGGATCTTCCTTGGGCCTCAGGCGTTTTGCAGCCCCAGACAACCACATTGGCAAGGGACGCTCCATGGGAGCTAGCCTTTTCTTTTTTCTTTTTTACTTTTTTCTTTATTTAACCGTTTTAACGGCCAGAACAGCCAAAAGCCCTATTGTTTTCGGCGACTAGTCTACCGGTTTGAGGACAGGGTTGAAATGGTAGGGTTACACTTCGACTTGTCAGTCAGGGCTTACACCCATTCACCAATGCATGGCTGTGGCGTTGACCAACTCAGGCTAATTTCTCTTCATAACCCCAGCCAACCGAACCAAAAGTTCATTGGTATGCAGAGTTCGAAATACGATACATTGGACGCCATTTGGTTGGTCTTGTCCCGAGATACTGGAACCACACACTGAACAGATACCCATCGAACCACTCTTTACTAACTATGGTCTGAGAAACTTACCCAGATAATTGGCATCAGGTGGACTGACAGCCTGCAGTAGTTTCGGGCTTGTCATGCATTCTGCCTGTTTGCAGATTCTGATCGGTTGGCGGGCGGAACTGCCGGCGGTTCATTCTCCAAGCATCCCGCAAGGGTCAGAAATAAGCTCACCTTACCCCACGCTGTGATCAGCTGGACGTTGCAGGTTGAACTTATTCCCCATTACCCCCATATCATGTGTGTACCCCAGACTGTAAGGACGCCCGCGACTCGGCACGGGCACTTACTTCTTCAGTTAGGCATCTTTATGTGTCGAACTTCAGCATTTCTTACCTACTTTTTATCCTCGGTCTCCAAGAAAGGCTATGCGGCGTTGGACAGCACGAATGTAACATTGGCGGCCGCTCATGATGAGTCGGGTAACGCTGTGAAGATCAGCTACCAACCACACTGCTCGGCAACTATGTTGCTTGATCAAGTGTGTAACAATGTTGCCAATATTGGCATATATTTTGTAGCTCCGGTGGCGACACCTTCCGCGATTCGACGTGCCAATACATGAGTTTTTCAGTCTCGACTTGCGTCTGCAATGAGCTGATGGCGACAGAACAAAAACACTGACCCTTCCGGTGTTCATGACTGATTTCTAATTTCAGGCGGCGCCGTCTCGATTTTGAGAAATGGCGGTTCAACTACTTCAAACACCGAGAGTCGAGCTATTCTTTGATCAATAGTAATATGCTATCTGCTCTTGCGAGTGCCTGGAACAATAAGTCATGTTCTGGGTAATCATTGGAGTTTTCTTCAATCGTCTCTTCGATGTTCTAGCTTCTTGTATTGGAGAGGCAGAGCTCGCAACTTGTGCCGACACGCAGTGTCGTAGTAAACACTTGGCTCAATACACACTTGGCTCATTGCTCTATATCTCGAGATTCCTGCACCTTGAATAACCACAGTAAGATCTTTATTGTCATTAACATTACCAATATACCGGAATGACGGTTTTTTTGGTCACCATCACCTCTGATCTCACCAAGGACCCAATCACAGCAACACTACAACCACGGTTTCTTTTCTCTGATTCCATCGGCGCTTCGCACTCGCTCAACATTAAGCTGATACGTCTTCTTATGATCGAAATGACCATTCACAGATAGTAGCCGGGTAACAATCTTTTGAAGTATTCTGAGTGCGACCTTTGTTGCCTTATTGGCGTGTGCACTGACGAAAACAAAAGATTGAAATATCTTAAGATGATTGAAAGTTGCGAGTAGAGCAATGTTTCGTCGCTTTTTTCCACCTCTTCAGAGGTCTCGGGGGAGAGATTATTGAATTGCAGAAGGTACACTGAAGTAAAGTAGGGCCAAAGGGAGTGATATAGCGTTTTGACGCCTCATGGTAACTCCTCTTCAGGGCCGCCAAGTGACTGGATCTCCGAAATCCAAGGTGGCTTTACTCTTTGACTAGTATGCTTCGTCATTTCCAGTGCTCCTAGGCACACCTGGTTATTACAGTGACACAACTTCCCTTAATGTTCATGAAATTGGGCCTGGGTCTACGGCTCCTATCTCCTTCGGGAGATTTGTACAAGAGCGCTATGTGTCTCAAGAAAGATATGAGAAGTCAGCTTCATCAATTTTATAGAACATGGCTTTTGGAAGTCGTTGAACTATCAGAATATCAGCACGGGCAAGCAATGCGACGGTTCCCTTTCCGGGTTCAGAACAGTTCAGTGGGGGCAAATGAAAGCTTTCGAGCTTGCATATATCAAAGCTTGTCATTTTCTTCCATAATGGCTTTATTATCAAGTGGTCAGTGTCAGAAGCTGTGAGTCCGGAAGACTCATCTGCTTTTCCTCGCTATCTAAATATTGTGTTATTGGCTTACTGATACGGCTCGAGGTAACGAACTTAAATGAAAACAAGCAACATCCAATGGAGTAGCTGTGTGGTGATTGACATCTGTTAGACCGTAGCGGTATTACTAGTAGTGCAAACTTGAGACACCATCTCGATTCGAAAGTTTTCCCAAAGTTCTTAAGCCACAGAAAGCACCCAAAATAACACTCTGGCAGATGACATTTTCGAGGATAACTTTGCATAGCTCTTAGGTCTCTTTCTCTTGATACTTTCATGTAATAGATACGGGGATGCCATTGATGAAGGGTTTCTGCTCAAAACCCTGTTCGTGAACAGATAAACAATGAATGAAGTTTTCAGGAATCTCCTTCCCGAGGAATTCTTATCATAGATGTACCTAATACTGGGATATTCAGTGAGCTGGTTGGTGAAATCACATTTCCGGTGATGGTTTAAATTCTCGGCAAGGTCGGCCATCAGTGAACATGACTTAGAGATCAGAACCAGTCTCCTAATTCAGATAGAGTGAGCTCTCGTTTTATTATACCTAAATCATTGTGCAAAGGACGCAGCCCTAAGAGTCTAGTAGAAATCAAGTGTTGATGGCGTCTTGGGTTAGAAAGCAGTGTGATACAGAAAACCATGTGGAAGGGGTTGAGTGTGTGGAAGGGTAGGAGATGACGAGGGACTTGGCTGGCTGACATTGAAGAAAGAGAGCTCCAAAGGGGCTTCTTATACCCAAGATGAAAGCTTGTTGCTTGCATGATAAGGTTGGTAACTGCCTGGAAACACAGCTTTATTTTGCTTCAAGGTTGAGAGAGAAACTTGTGTTTTAAGGTATCGGGCATGATATTTTATTGTGTTAAAAAAAAACGTGTCTTTTAGATGTGCGGCTTTGATCTATCTCGAAGAGATATTGAGTAAGGTTCCTATATTTAGACTCAGGCATGGCACGCTACATCGGCGCGAGCTCTGTTAGTGAAGTTCCCCATCCCAAGCAAGAAGGAAAGCCATGAATCGGATGACATTGTTGACTGACGAGATGAGTAGATGCATGCTTAGGAATTCCAGGCTCTGAACACCATTGCTGAGAATAATAGCTAGCACAAATCTTCAGCATGCAAGACTACTACTTTCTTCTTCACCGCGAGGAAGAGAGAAAGATGCATCCCTACTGCCATGCAGATTCGTTACAATCGAAACAGCAGCCAAGGCGACGAAAAATCGTCTTGACCTCGCAAAGCGTGTTAATCCAGAATTCAACGCTTCGGCACACCAGCATGCCACTGAATACGGCACAACTGCACTCTATCTTCTAACGGTGTGGGATCAAGACCAGAAGGCTTCACCGAAACAATGGGTTCAAGCTTTGCTAGGTAGGACTGCTCCACTCTGCCTTGTCGGGCAATTCCACAACCATGACTGACCAGTTGCAGGAGAAGACCGTATCGCATACAAGGAGGGATATAGCAAAGGAAAATCAGTCAAGACGGGAGAACAGTTGGGTGCTATGACTTTAGCTGTGCGAAAGGCAATTGGATGGAAGCCTTGATTGGAATTGTGTATCAAAACTTGATTGAGACGAGTAGGAAGTTACAGAGAAACCTCTTCTCTTTTTTCTGAGAATTGCACATTATAAACTAGGATTTTAGAGGGTACATTGTTCTGCCAATATGCAATAAGGGAAAACAGCGCCATGTCAAAGGCCTTAGTGACGCCATAGTCTTTATGCTTATCAAATATTCCCGAGGTTGCCGTGGTCTCCTTATCGCGGAACTCCTGTGGTGGAAGGAGTGTCAATTTCGTCACTAGCTACGGTACCTAGAACAGGAAGGTCACCGCGAGGCCACCTGTTTGAGTTTAGCGCCCCTCAAATGACAAACATGTAAAATATGTAAGAGCACTCTTGCTTATAAAGCAAGATTACCCAAAATAGGAAGAAGAGCCACTGGCTTCATATACATATCAGCTGATTGCCTGACGATATCAACAGCACCGGAATTCAATATTTAGAAATTTTCCATTCATCCCAAAACCAACAATAATGACCAAGATCTTTGTGTAAGTAACTCCTTCATTTACGACCGCGTCACATACACTGGACGAAGCTAAATGGGCGAAGCACTGGCGCAACTGGCTACGTGGGTGGTGATGCCCTATACACTTTGATCAAGGCACATCCAGAGTATGAGGTCACCGCTCTTGTCAGGAGCAAAGAGAAAGGAGATGTTGTTACAAAACAATATCCTTCGGTCCGTCTTGTCTACGGAAATTTAGATGATTTCGAGTTGATCGCCTATGAAGTGTCAAAGGCCGACATCATCGGCCACTGGGCCAACTGCGAACATGAAGGCGCGGCAAATGCCATTGTTGAAGGCCTCACTCAAAGGGCTAGAGAAACACCGGGGTTCGTCATCCACCTCTCAGGCGCTGATATTATCTGCTTCGAAGATATCGCGGAGGAAACCTACGGCATCAAACGGGATCGCATTTTTGATGACTGGGATGGGCTTGACGAAGTGATGTCGCATCCTGATATTGCGCCCCATGGGGAAGTCGACAGGACCATTCTTAAAGGGGCCAAGAGAGGCGCAAAAACAGCAATTGTATGTCCACCAACGATTTATGGTCCAGGAAATGGACCCGGCAACCAGAGAAGCATTCAGGTGCCTGAGCTAGCGAGACGCAGTCTACGTAGAGGCGCTGCTTTGACGGTCAAAGGAGGCGAGAATATCTGGAATGCAGTCCATGTACACGACCTATCCCAACTCTGGTTGAAGCTGATAGAAGCTGCTGCCCAAGGTGGCGGTAAAGCTGACTGGGGTGCCAACGGCTTCTATTTCGTCGAGAACGGTGACTTTAGCTGGAAAGCTGTTGCGGAAAAGATTGCACAAGAAGCCAAACGTCAAGGACACCTGAAGGATGAGACTGTTGACAGCCTGAGTGTGGAGGATGCGGATGAGGTGTGGGAGTATGGGTCTTTCTTCTGGGGCACAAACTCAAGAAGTCGGGCTATAAGGGCACGTAAGGTGCTGGGTTGGAGTCCACAAGCAGAACAGGATATTTTCGGAGATATTTCTGCTGTTGTTGCTGCGGAAGCTAAGGTACTCGGACTTTGATACACTTTATGAGAGAAGCCACAACCAGTCACTTGCCGTCACTGCCTGGGTCTTGTACCGACTTCGATTATTAAATCTCAGAAATATTTGAACCATTCAATGTCCAACGCTGTCGATATTACCGCATGCATGATCTCTTTGTTATACTGCCTCCATATCGAATTTAACAAATGCCTTCGACAAGCTGAGGCCTGGTACCTCTCGGTTGAGACCATCAAATGAGGTTGTCCTCACTCCGCTGAGCTTCTCCGTAGACTTGGCGCTTATGACTATTTGATATGATTGGGTGTACTCGCAGTGTTCTGGATCGAAATGATCCGGTACCCTTGGAGTCCGAGTCTGCATGAATAACTTTCCTCCAAATAACATAGATGCACATTAGATTGTCTAAATCAATAGTGTTTCCAATGACTATTCAGAGATCGGGAATCAAGCTATCGACAGGCAATTTTGTGTTGAAAGTTTGATCTACCGCAGAGATTATATCAGGGTTGACAGAGATCTCGGGCTGATTAAGATCGTGCACGCGTCGAGCCTGGCTGTTTCGGATCTGATAACAAGGTTAGTACGACGAAACGCTTTGCCAAATGGCAATGATGGCAAGACTTAATATACAACCAAGAAAGACCACCACAGTTGAATACACAGCCGCTAACAGTACGAGTGTCAAGATGAATCTTTCCATAACCCATCGCCATTGCGAATGAGATTCACGGCGAAGGCGCTGCAGACTGGGGAGGATAACATGGGAAGACATATTTCGTGACAGGCTAGTGCATCTACACTGTGGTCAGGTTGCATCAAAACGCCAAGAAAAAACTTTGCTCATATAGAGTACGAAGATGTTGGTCGGAAACGAGTGTTTTCAAGCAGAGAAAAGGGGTGAGATGAGAATTCATGACTGGCGGCTATGAGAGGTGCTTTAAAGGGTCCTTGTTTGCCATACTGCGCCGCAGATGGGCACCCCACACCGCCATGCGAGGACGCCCCTGAAGTGTATCTAGTGCAGGTCAGGATCGACCGGGTCTAGGCCCTTTACAGGATATTTCGGGAGTTGCCCTTTTGGAGCGACAAGTGTATCTAATGGGAACCGACAAAACTAGCACGCCACTCACTGCGCCGTTATGAGTTTGGAGCGTCGACCACATGTGGCAACTAGCCATGATGGCCAGAACCCAGGGGGTCGTCTATGTTCGGCTGGTCTAGTAAACGGCTTACTGCTGCTTCTTCCAGGAATGAATTCGTACAATATTACACTAAAAAAACGTGAAAAATAAAAGCATCGTGTAGCGTCATTTTAGGCAAAGACATGAATCTTGAGTCAAAGCGGTCAGTAGGGACGCGGATCCATAGATAAGCCTCTCCTAAGATCAAGTCTGTTTATACATCTGTATCATTGGATGTGTTTGATGGAAAAGCAAAGCCAGTAAATGTTCCCTATACATCAAGCCATTACGTATCCATGATGTTGGATTACATCGTAGCTATCCTTGTAAACCAGCGCATAGATATCTGAACCAGTCGAGAGGTCACCCTACAGGCCAATACCAGGGTCTTATTGAAAGCGTAAACACCCCCAACCACAAGCATCGTGCCCAGGACAAACCACACCAGTGGTTTATCAGCAAGCCATTTCAGGACATGAGCATCCCAACCGTGCCAAGTTGCAGTCTGTAAATCAGATATATACGGTCTCAGACCAGCCGGTGGTATAACTTGTATTGTTGGCGAAGGTAAAGTGGGCTGCTCATACAGATAATCGGCGACAGCAAGGGAGATAAAGAATGGTCCTGTCGACGACATGATAGCAGCATACGGTTGCATTTTTGCCCACCACCAGGTGAGGCTATAGGATACAAGAAGGAGATGTGTTGCCCTCTCAAAAGCCGGATGCTTCGCAGATGAGATCATGATATCATTGGTGACTCCAGTTGGGAGTGTACCTTCAAAAAGACAATTATGCGTTGTATTGTCTGATTCAATTTGGTCGATCGGGAAACTTTCGTGGCATACGGTATCCATATCAAGGTAGATTCCGCCGTAGTGGTAAAGAACGAAGTAACGTATAGCATCGGCGCGTTGTATGGGGAAGGGGTAATTGTCCCAAGTTTTCAGGAACCAGGGATACTCAGCCTCGAGAAAGGATCTGGCTTTGTCATCCGTCCAAAGCTACAAATAAACGTCAACGCGGAACATCATAACGAGACGGCACCGTACCTTGTACTCAAAACTAGAATAGGCCTTGAGGCAGCTCTCTTGCGAGTCAACCCAAACAGTCGGGATAGTTTCGTTCTTTGTAGTCTGGTGAAGAATTCGGGGTATTTGAGGATCCTTCAGGGTGAACGACTTGGGAAGATGGCCACTAGACACTTTAACTCGAGCTGGGAATAAGTCTTGGTTGTGCTGCAATAAAGAAATAAGTGGTGAAAGTGAATGAAGGATGACGGCGAAGAGAACCAGATCAACAATGAGAAGACACAATCCCTTTCGTGTGCATAACATGATCTTTTGTGGCTTCCAGGGTGATGCGCTATGTGTATATTCGGTGGTAGAGTCGGATGATTGTCGCTCTTCATCCTCTATTGGTTCATAGTCATTCGGGCGACAGTCAAGATACTGGGCGGTTGGCCACATTATTGCAGAGTTGTTGCCGAGGCAAACCAGATCTTGGCAGTGAGGTTGAGATTGCAAAACCCTGTGAGAGAGAGTTATACCAATGTTTCTTATTTGTAGAATGGGCCACTGATTGCTAGGTTATCTCTATGTTCATTGATTGAGCTGCCTGGGTCGCGCAGGGGGGAGTCATGTCAAAACTCTATCACCACACCTTTCAAGGTACTGGCTCATTTCTAAGTGGTAAGTACATACGCCCAAGCCACAAAGGATTCTTACCGAGTTACTTGAATCAAGAACGAAAAAGGAAATGATTATAGGGAGAATACGGGATCAGAGAACGCACAGGAAAAGAACTTTGTCAAGCGATTTCGTTACTCGTGATCGTCCTGTTATCCTGGCCATTACTAAGCTCTCCTGCTAATGCACTACCCATGATCTCAAAATCATAACCTCAGATACTTTGTCTTCTCATTGGGGATACTACTAATTTTATTTAATGTTGTATGAACAGCCTTGGCGGAAAAGATTCCCATGATAAACTATCCATCAGACGGAGACCAGGCAGTCATTGCTAATGGTTCGATTTGATAAGGCCTGTGAGATATGAAGTGGCAAAGTCCATCGAGAAGATCAACGCTTAAAACTACACAAAGTTTGTTGTCGTTTCTCTACCTCATGAACTACTCTTGATGGCGTGTACACCAAACGGTTTAGGTAGTCGCCGGGAATCCAAAAGTCTCGTCACAGCATATGTAACTACTCAGACGAGCCGAAAGGCAAGACCCATTCCTTCATAAGCCCTATTCTCAAATCTCAATAGGTTCCTCTTTCCCTGTTCCAATGGATTTTACTTAAAAACACTTTCTCACCGCCGTCCCATCAAACAGCCCTGAGGCCTCGCGTATCCTGCACGTCAGCCAGGCCTTTGAGGCGGTATAACTGCCAGACCCGTCGGGTAATGGTCTACCTAGACATCCATTAATCCACTGCAGGAGAAGGAAGGTCGCGATGGCGCCAGGAATGTGCATGGCGCCATCAAACCAAAACCTTTGATAAGTTTCCACTTCTGCTCATTTTGGCGTAGCAACCCCCATGCTAATCCTGATTGAATATCCGCCACGCCTTGCCTTGTTTGTTAGCGCGTTTTCCTCACGTAGGAAAATAAGCGATATTAGACGTACATGCTACCCGCAGTCAGGCACCAGCCATACGGCAGACTACGAGAAACCTAATACTTATTCGTCCAATCGCTTCACATCATTTACATACATTATAATACCGTATTCCCATACAGAATTTCAGGCTCATCATAGCATTGAGAAGCTTGCGTCAGTGTATTCTCGAAACGCTTCTATTTTCCCCAAAATGGAAACTGCCGATGACACGCCACCTCGTTTAACTACGGGATAGTCTAACCGACTTTAAATCCCTGCAGACACAACCCTAAAGCAATACGTAAATGGTGGATACAGAAACTCATCCATTGGTGGGCTCGTATTCAACCGAGACTGTGATAGGTAGTCAAAACTCATCCCTGTGTGCGGTTAAACCGAGTATCTTACTCTGGGCCAACTGTCGAAGCATGTAAAGGATTCCATGAGGCGCATGACTGCTCTCCTAAGACTTTTTCCATGGAAGCTTACGCTGCCAGCGAAACACTAGCGCTCGAGGTAGTTAAGGCCTGGCCGTCTCCCTCAAGCTCATCAATAAGAGTTTCAGCACCGTGCATTGCAATCGAAATCGTTTATTGGCCAAATCTTGGGGTTGAAAATGTCTGGGCTGAATCTCAGCATGAATCCACCTAACCTAGAGATCTGAACAACTGTGTATATTAGTCTCAGAAGGCTTACTCGTCCTGAATTTGAGTGATGCACCTCTTATCTAAAGGTTTCTATTTCTTTTTTTTTTCTTTGAGTGCTCAGCTAGTTTTTCTTTTATTCACAATAGTAGCCTCAAAAGGTCTTTTTCAAGCTAGATTTAGATGATGGAATCCTAAGGGTAGGCATTGATATGAGTTTGTCATCACAAGGACTTTATTGTCTTCCTCGAAACCTGAACTATTTCTCATATAAACTCATATCTAGACTTAAGAATAATTGTCAACTATTCACCTATAAGAATCTAAGAACAAAGCTCTTCCAGTTGCGCCTTAATAGTCGGGTTAAGACACAGCTCTATAACAGTAAGCTTATACTGCTTTCGTGCAAGGTCATACTGTTTCACCCCATAAACTATGGCCGCCACACCGACAGCTATACTCACGACTGTAAATATCCCTACAGCAGTGGCAATCCAGAACCCTGCAATCTGGAGTAAGTTTTCCCCATCTTTATCCACCCTCAACTGGTGCAATCCAACTGCAGGTCCTTGCAAGATGTACCCAAGATCCACAATCCTATGTCGCCAATACTGGTACTCTTCCAGCTCCAACTTCCTGGGTCTGTTGCAGTATCCAAGTCCATAGAATTGCTTTCTTTCCTTAGATAAGAACCTCTTGGTGGCATCGTCCTGGAAAGGAAAAAGGAGATTCATAGTATCAACCACCTCCTCGATGACGTCTTGTTGTACAATTGAACTTCCGGAAAAGCGGATGTTGTTGTAGAGGCAGACTTTATGCTCATAGATGGTTATGTCCTTGTACTTCCAATCGATTGCCAGATGATCGGCTAGATTGTGGGTCCAAGTGATCGTGTAACCAAAGTTGCTGCTCAGGAACTCTGCAGTTAAATGCGGATTTATTCGATTATCGGTTCGAGAGTATTTTGTTTGTCTTTGATTCCTGAAATGAGAATGAACGACATCTTGCAAAGTCTGCTCACTATCCCAAGAGAGAACATTGTCGCGGCCAAAATCAGACGAACTGATGTTCACCGTTAGCCAAAGGCGAATGGCAACATCGATCGACCTTAGTAGTTTGTCGTCTGTTACCTGTAGTCCTGAAAATTTCTCGCGAGCTATGGTGAGCATCTGACGTCTTGTTATCACGTGAAGCGTCTTCATCTCTTGAATGAGTGTGCATATGCTATGTGCAGACTGAATCGCATAGAACTCAGCATTATCTCTGATAATGCTCAATTCCTGGTCGAAGTATTCGAGAAGTTGAGAGTAGTGTTTCTGAAAGTTTGATCCATCGACGCATAGTTCTGGCCACATGGTTCTCAGAATCGCATGGCTTTCAGGAGGGCGTGACAATCGCTCATTTGTCATATCAACTGAGGTTGCTGACTCTTGATAGAAACTGGGTAAGAGACGTGCATCAGACAGAGATTGGAGCTACAATCAAAGCAAAGTCGGGGGTGAATATTAGGTGAATATTATACTCGTTTAATATGTATCAATGGGTGACGAAGCATACTGCAATGACAGTTGGCAGCCCTTGAGGGCCTCAAAGTTATATTCTACCTAACTGCTGATAAATGTACACGTTGTCTCATCCTGCCTCGTCGCCTTGTTGGGCATCAACACTACCTTGAGGCTTACTCTTCTCTTGAACCGGGCGAGTGGCGCCCATCTTACCCCTCCATCTACAGAACTAAGCCACCACAGGTCTTTTAAAGCCGACCTTCCGAGGTGGGCGGTGCAGGTGCATAGTGGTGTTGCGGCGTCATGCATTGTTACTTTGTTGGGCATCAATACCTTATCAATTCTCGTTCACCAAAGTGCACTCTGTTTCGCTCATCATCTATCTCTTCTCCCACTGCTCCCCTCCTCGACTTTTTCGTAATACCGACCATCAAACATTCCGGTCCACTCACTAGGCGGCATGATAGACTGAAAAGAAAGTCATGATGAAAGTCGAGAGCGCAACAGAAGAAGAAGAGAAAATGAAACTTGCATTACTATCCTACTCACCGCAAGTCCCTCCGCCGTCTAGCGCCTTTTACGTCAAGGGAGCGCTCCGTTCGGCTCAGATCTCTCCCGAACTACAACACGATGAGTTACAGATCGACAGGCCCGATGGATGTCGTTCAGATGACTCGGTCAATTGTCTGAGCGATGAAATGAGCAGATGTCTCACTGCTGATCCGGTTTCTGTAACTTTCACACATGATCGGCCGGCTACGATGCCTTGCCTGTTGCAGCTTGGCGAGCAAGATTCGAAACAGACGACTCTTCCCTCCAACGGCCAACCTTCGACATTGTCGAACTACACTTTATCGGCACGCGATAGAAGAAACCACGAGGTTGTCGAAATAGAACATGAAGTACAAAGAGAAGGCATTGGTCAAGCCGTGGGACGATACTTCCGTCGACGACAATTCTCAGCTAGCCAGGAACTTGCGGCTAAAAACCTCATGGGTAGCCCAATCCCATTGATTCGGTCATTCAATTCGACTTCAGAGCCCGATTTAATTGCACAGGGGGTTCTGAAAACAAGGGATCTTGCACCATCATCAATCGATGGTGGCACGTTTGTTTGTGATACCCCAAGCCCAGAATTGATGTATCGTTTTAAAGGTGTCTCAGGCCTTTATGTGGGCTTTGAGGATAAGGTGCGGCCGCTTCCAGCTCAATTGGAGAAATGGCAAAATCGGATTAAACCACGACTATTGACGGACATCCAAGAGTTCGAGAAGAAGATGAAGAAAACAAGGAAAGCACGCGGGGGTAAACCTGGACTCTCTCCTGAACTTCGAATGTCTGGCTATACTGTCCTTGGAACCAACAACGTTACACTCAGGCCTCGCATATGGATTCTCTATGACCAGGAAAAGTGGAAGAAAAGTGTTCAAGCGTTTGTGAAGGAGCTAGAATGGCTCGAATGTGAGGGCTTTGGGGACATCGAAGTCCACAAAGGTTGTCCAATGCTCGCAACTGTGGATTCCTGGCCTTTCATCAACGGATTGGATCTAGACGAAACTCGCGCCCTTCGCCTTGCAAATGGAATGGCCCTCCACTTACACGTCGAGAAGCCACGAGGGTCTTCAGCCTGTGGGCTTGTCTGCTGTGCCACTCTCACCAGAGATGGGACTGTGACAGACCAGCGTCTTTCTAGGATAGGAGGCCTTATCTGTGTCAATGATGAAACCTTCGGTATCACCACGGCTCATGGAATGCTAGAGTGGTTCTGGAATTCCGAGTTTCAAGACCTGGAATCTGGCAATTACTCTGATGATACTGAATCAGTGTGCTCGTCACTGGACTCGGATGATACTGAACCAGAAACCTCATCTATCCCAGATACAACAGTAGGGCTTTATGACGACGGCACTAACAGCGTGGAAAAAGACGGTTGGAGCGAGCCCGTTGGAAGTACAGATCCCCAACGCATTATTCAATGGGATCATGTCCAAGAAATTGGGCTGACGAGCTTTCTTGGAGCTCATGCATTTAATCTGACTTCGTTCATTCAGAATATGGGTTGGTCATCAGGAAGTACGACAAGCCATGAGATGAGCCAAAGCTCAGGCAAACTGATAGCCCATTCCATGTCAGGATCCCATCACGAGCAGTCACCCGAGCTCTATCCATGTCCAGGGCCTGAAGTTCTTGCAAATGCCGTGGATCCTGCACTCTTACATCCACCAACTGAAGGGTCTGACTTCTCACTGTGGGGCATTCCTAACATCGAAACTCTGTGCAATACGTACACTGCGAGTGATCTGAGAATGATCAAGATTGAAGCTGTATTGGCATTGAACGATGCCTCCGATGGACCAGTGCAGCTGCTACTTGGTAATAATCTTGCCGTAGACGGCATCCTCCTCCCAGGCAACATGTCTTTCATTATTCATGGAGCCGTATTCAAAACTCGCAAGGTCCGAACTTCAGCTCCTTTAGGTATGTTACTGGCGACGGAATACCAGCCCACTTCCTAACGATTCTTTGAAACTGACAAATCATTTTTGAAGCTAGAGGTTGCTCAGGCTCTTGGATCGTTCGTGATGGACAGCTTTGCGGAGTGATCATTGCATCATATGAGGCTGAACCATATGTTCACATGATCACCTCCCAGGACCTTATGCACGATATCCAAGCGTCAAGTTCTCAGATCAGACCCATCAATCTCCCAAGCCAGCATGATATGGTTCATGATGAGCAGCCTCAAGATACTCATGACGCGAATACTGAACTCTCTCAATTGCTCCCACCACCAACGGCATGCCAAAAACCAGTCGAGAATTGCAATGGATTCCAGCAAGGACGTGCGAACTCCAATACCACTGTTAGCGCAGGTCATGCACCAGCGAAATGTATTAAAAGCGGTCAGAATTTGGACAGCGAAGTTGAAGAAGATCACGCGACAAGGTTCGGAGGAGGAAAAACGAAAGTTGTAAGAAGAGAGATGACACGATATCATTATCCCAATAGGAGAAAGCGAAAAATCCGACAAAAGAGAATCATTAGATTGGATGGACTAACTGAGGGAGACGAGGTCAACCAACAAGTACTCGCTGGGGACGAAAGGTGTTCTTTCAACGTACCGTCCGAACTGTCGCCTCGAGAGGTGTTGATCGAGGACACCGCATGTGTAGATTTTGCAGATCTCGAAGATGGGGGGCATGACCTAGTTCACAATTTTATGACAAAATTCGGCACCGAACCTCGCAGACAATACCAAGCGGCATCCTTGAGCACCCTTATCCAACCAGACACAGCAATGAACTTCCTCGCTCGTCACTGGAAACTACCATCAAGGACTGTCGCTTGGGTCGATGATAGAACCAACGATGGCAATAATAGTTCATCTTTAGGAGGCTATGGACCTCTCACCGTGGGGCAGTTCTACTTGAAGTTGAAGGAAAAGGTTCAACCCATCGCCCAAAAGACAGAATGATTCCACACTAACTTAGTTCACAGCGATTCCATGCGACGCAAAAGTCCCAAAGTTCGAACCCTCCTTCCTGCTACAAAGTTGAAGCTTCATCTCAGTTCAATGCAGACCGACGATTGATGTAAGAAGAAAAAAACGGGAAGCTCTCTATATACACACTTCGATACTGACTGTACTTCAGTTTCATAACAGATCTTGATCGACACGCAGTGATCGCTCTCATGTTAACAGCGCCTATGAGCCAGGCTAGAGCTTTAGGTGATGTCTTCTATCGGCACCTGGCTTTCGAGTCTCATATCGGAGCTACTGTGAGTATACGAGGATTCTTTATCCGGTATTGACCTTTTCTTGGAGAGATACTGACCGAAATTAGCCCTACACTGACCTCAATTTCTCGTTCTTTGGCCATCTCTCCTTCTATGTCTGGACAACCGGAAAGGAACCTCCTCGAGATCCTCGAACGAAAGCAGACGGCTCGTCCCTCAGAAAGGTTCTCGATCTTAGCTCCAGAGAAGAATTCCTCGGGCAACCGCAGTATGAGGTCGACTATCTTTGCGAAGCACAAATATCCATTTTAATAACTGGCGTCAACCATCGCGTATGGACTGGTTATTGCTTTGTGGATACATATTACCAACCAGAAGGGACCAGAGAATGCGTTGACAAGTATTGTGATGATTCCGTTCTCCTGGATGGCTTACAACCCGATCCTTTGACAGCAGGGACCTGTGACGCGAATCACCCTATATTGGATCCACGGGCTTACTTCCTAGTTGTTCTTGAACACCGTCTAAAAGAACTCCATAATGAGTGGATGCATACTGCAGACAGATTCCGACGCAAAATCGAGGCATATGTGAGCAGTCTTCCTATTCTAACCGTCAAAAGAACATTTATTAACTAAAATATCGCAGATTGACGGGTTTGAGTTCCCTTTTATAGGATCAGTAGCCACAAGTATTCCCGAATCCAGGAAGTCGTTGCTTTGGGTCGCCCGAATGAAACAGGTGTTGGGCAGGTTGATAATCTCTCTAAACGAAACGATCCAATGCTTGGATCATTTCTTAGACAAGAATCAGTTCCAATCTGCCACTGAGCTTCGATCTATCTCTTCGATTCAGCAGATCATTTCAGGAGTAAGAAAATGTGCTAGGCAGCTCAAGGGCCTATCGACGCTATGCGACGAACACATCAGTTGCTTCAAACTGGTAAGTCTGGCTAGTCAATTCGCAGACGTGACTAATATAATGGATATAGCATGCTCTGGATCTTGAGAATCATGAGAAGTGGAAGAAGGCCAGGCTCCAAGACCAAAATCAAGCCCAAAGCGAAATGATGTTATATGTAAGTGTTCTAATGTGTCATGCAATGTCCTCAATACTTGGTCACTGACTCAGTTGCTTACAGTTAGTTGCTCCTATTATAATCACCGCGGCAATATTGTCTATGCAGGAAAAAGCTATCCCAGGGTTTTTGGGACCTAACAAAATGTCGTTCATTACCTTGACACCTATCATGATAGTTCTTGTTTATGCTTCGTCGAAGCTTTTAGAGTTTCGGAATTCTCTTGAGCTCAATATCACGAAATGGATAAATGGGAGTGAGAATTTAAGTTCGGGAGCTCACGAAAAGGATATCGAGCTGGTATGAGGAAGATATCTGACGGTGCATTCATTCATTTGATAGTCCAATCACCACCGACTTTTACTGCGGTGGACCCTTACCTCCGAGCGACACCGCATTTATATCTCAATCAATGTCATCATTGTAGCCAACAGTACCCAATACACGAATTATGATAAGTAGTGTGAATCTTATCACTATTTATCTTGCTAGACAACATCTCCTTCATTGCGATAGCAATTATTCCATGTAACTCATGAACTCAACGTCTGGTTGCCGTACACAAGGCCATCCTTCTTACCCTGCATATCCTTCCACGCACTCTTAAGAGCATGAACCTTGATGCTGAGCTCAACTCCCTCTGGTATGTCAGCCGCGGTGAAGACCATAAGTGACAATGGCTGCGTTGAGAAGAATGTGTTTGTAACGCTATCCACGCCTTCATTGAGGAAGGCTTCAAAGATGGACCGATCAATTACACCGCTAAGGCTCCATTGGCCATCCTTGGTAGGTAGATTGCTGATTGACGTCTTGTCTGTGAAGAAAACGTTGTCAAATCCTCGGGCACCGCCACGATCAAGGAAGAAGACCGGGTCGCCACCGAGGAAGTACCCACCCCTGATACCTTCATTGGTCTGAGGGCTCGAGAAGGTAAAGTTCATCGTCGCCGTTGCAGGAATACCCTTGTCGGGGATACCCGTCACATTGACCTCCCAGTACAAGGCGTTTGACTCGACGTCTGAGTAGTCCACAATGATAGTTCCGTTGCCAAAACTACCATTTGAGGCGAGTTCAGGTCCCATGACGGGACTTAGATCGTAGGGCCGCGAGACCAATTTCCAACCAACACGTTTTGCCTTCGTCAGGTAGTTCTCGCGAGGAAGACTCATGGCGCTTCGCCAACCTTCGTTTCCAGTTGGAACCACTCCAGTGTATTGCCAGTTGGACGCCCAAGCCATGGATACGGGGTATTCATCATCTGAAAGACCATAGAACCATTGTCCGGCGTAGTTGTCTTTGCCGAAATCTGCAATTCGTGCAGCAGCGTCAACGGCTTCAAAGTGAGTTCCGTTGAAGGTGCCAGGATGATACTCGGTGATGGAGCCCCCCAATGGTGCGCCTGGGTTAATGCTGATGGCCATGAGCCACATATCATCCTGTCGTTCGCCCTCGTCATCCACGTATGGGATGGGAATCATGTTCGGACACTCGTACTGCATACCGAGAAGACCATGATGGGAGAAGTTGCTTGCAGCAGTCCAGTCCTTTAAGTTTGGGGATGTGAAGATGCCAATGGCGAAGTCCTGAGGGTAGGCTACCACCATCACCCATGAATCATTGTAGCGAACTACTTTTGGGTCGCGGAACTGGGATGAGGTGCTATTGATGACAGGGTTGTTGACATATGGTGTGAAGGTGTAGCCCCCATCACGAGAATAGGCGATAGCCTGGGTCTGCAGTGTGGGCGAAGACAGGGTCTTTTGGCATTAATTTCCTGAATCCTATTATGTTCGAGCATTTGACTTACATAGATTGCAACGACGCCATTGTCTTGGTCTGGAAAGAACCCGGACGTATTATTCACATCAACAACCGCACTGCCAGAAAAGATGAAAACGTCATCCTCTGGAGGGAAGAGAGCTATGGGCTGATTTGTCCAGTGATACAAGTCCTCAGATGTGGCGTGACCCCAGTGCTGATTACCAGCGACAACGCCGGTAGGGTTGTACTGGTAGTACAAGTGCCAAACTCCATCGGCATCGCGGAACATGCCATTTGGATCATTCATGAAGTGTTTAGGCGGAGAGAAATGAACTTGGGGGCGGTAGCTGCCATCGTAATCACCTACAATAGGTGTGCCTGTTGGTACGGCTACGGAAGTAGAGTGTTGAGCAGATACTGGTATGAAGCCATTAAGCTGGTTGAGGCCAACAACGGCCAACAAGGCATTTCGTACGAATCTCATGGTGCAGGAGTTTTGGGCAGAATGGTAGAAGGTTATCCATGCTTGAACTGGGCCATGCATGGTTTATATAAGTAACAAGAACGACAAGTCCTCGCAGAAATCGCCTGAGCTAACGGCGATCGTCAGAATCCAAGACGACATCGCGGACTTGGTGGCTATTTCCCCGCGTTTCCTCCACCCCGAGTCAGGCTGAGGAGGAGACAACCAAGTCAAAAAGACGGGTCAACGTCAGAGAGCTGGGGTAGTCTCGTTCGCAAGCCAATAAAACAAAGATCTCATTGGGGTCTGAGCCAGTAGGGTAGGCAAATGTCGGACCGACGCCAATTCCAGTATCCAAATCAGGTTATCTCACTGCAGATCACCAGTTTCTTCGACACCATTACTAGACCTTTTTTCTCGCTCTATGCCTTGTATTGCCAGCTGCTTGAACCTTATTCTTTTTGGGTCATATCCAATTGTCAGACTCTAGGAACTCAATTTCTGGTGGTATCCTACCCAGCTTTGTCCTTTCAAGCAACATCGTGAAAGGGTGTCCAATACACCTCTTATCAATGATAAGGAAAGGACACAGCTTTTCTACCATCAATCACCCTATGATCATATGTCACATTAGTATATATGACCTGCCCGATTGATAATCAGCTCACTGACGCATAAGCCAAAGATCTGAATGGAGCACTAACCGGTCGGATCTCGGGCTTGGCATAAACTGCGATCACACAATCTTTAGTTATGTTCATTGTTAAAGTAGTTGCCTGCG
The DNA here is from genome assembly GCA_014898835.1 of Fusarium lateritium. Classification (NCBI taxonomy): domain Eukaryota; kingdom Fungi; phylum Ascomycota; class Sordariomycetes; order Hypocreales; family Nectriaceae; genus Fusarium; species Fusarium lateritium. The sequence goes on from JAAVTZ010000431.1 coordinate 33,250, forward strand.
GATGTTTTATAAGTCGTGTCCAAATGAGGGATTAAAAATAGCGTGATTGCTGATGGAAAGGTTGCCACTAGCAAGGTCGTCTATGGTTAATATCATAACTCAGACTACCTGGCTTTGAGGACTTCGGACATTCATGGAAAAGGCTTGTGACTGGTGTCGAGGAAGGGCAGTTTATAGTGAAGCCGAGGACTAAGCCCTTCCAAGATGCTCTCAAGTTCTTTGGAAGCTCAGCTCGAACGCAAGATTGGTTTCAAAATCAGCAAAAAGTCGCTACAATTGTAATTCGTATACCACGTCGGGTACTTTCGAAAGGCCCATGGCAGTGGTCAGCACGAGAATATACATCGCGTTCAAAGCAAGCAATATGATAAGATCAGGGCACTAAACATACCCTCTCGTGGTGATAATGACTGGAATAACTAGTAAGAATAGTGCAAGTCAAGTATTGAATACTGGTTTAGATTTTATAGTCTCGATTAATTCAATTATTTAAATCCGGAATAGGCCCCATTGCAATTGAAAGTCAAACGCAAAATCTAGTTAGTTTTATGTACAGTCTATGTAACAATATTCTCACCAACTCCTTCTCCCTATGCATGAGCAACTACCTCATTGGCTTTGGAAAACTCCTCGCTAAAAGTGTAATCGTTATATCCATCGTTGCTCTTGTTGACATAGAACTTAGTGCGGTCATACGGAGTGAGTGGTACACCGTTCTTGATGCGGAAGACCAAGTCAGGGTTAGAGATGAAGTATCGGCCAAAGGCAACCATTACATCCCACTTTGAGTAGTCCTCGTCGAGGGCCTGAATGACGGAGCTAGGAGTATAGCCGCCCGCGACCATGACAGGTGACTGGTTATCCCACTGCTCCAAGATGAATTTGAGGCTTTGCTCCTGCTGTTGGAAAGGCTGAACGGAGTCGGTGGGTTGTTGAGGCGCAATGCCAAGGTGGATGGGGTTGCCCCGAGGCTCGACCAAGGAAAGGTATGCAAGCTTATAACCAGCTTTCTTGAGCTCACTGATGATGTAACCGGTCTGCTGCCAAGTGTCGCTAGAGTAGGAGCCTTGGAAAGTTGCGAAGGGGCTCAGGCGCAGAGCGGTCTTTTCAGCACCGATTTCTTCCACAACAGACTTGACAATCTCGAGCAAGAAACGAGCGCGGTTCTCGACGGAGCCTCCCCACTGATCAGTGCGGTTGTTGACAGAGTCTCGTGTAAACTGGTCAATAAGATAGCCATGGGCGCCATGAATCTCAACACCATCGCCGCCAGCAGCAATGACATTCTTAGCTGCGTTCCGGAATTCAGCGATCTTGTTCCAGATCTCATCCTCAGTCAAAGGCTCGGGGGGTTCGGGTCGACCTTCCATTTGCTGGTTGCTACTGGAAGCATACTTGTAGCCCCTGCCCTTAACATATGCAGGGTTGCTGGCACGACCGAGGTCCCATAGTTGCTGGAAGATGTAGCTGCCCTTGGCATGCACAGCTTTATAGACTTGACCCCAACCCTCGAACTCCTCAGGCGTTGAAATACCAGGGAGATTAGCATCACCTTCAGCGGCGGGCGAAACACCGGTGGCTTCAGTGATAATGAGGGTTCCAGGTGTAGAGGCGCGATCAGAGTAATACTGTTCCATAATGGGCAGAGGAGCGTGATTATCATCGTTGCGGAATCGAGTCAAAGGCGGCATAGCGATTCGATGGGCAAGGGTGATATTGCCGACCTTGAGCGGCTGCCAAAGCTTGGATTCGGAAGCTGACATCGTGACTTGTGATGTTAATATGGAGGTACGAGTTTGTGATGAGATTTTGCTGTGATACTGTTGATTGAAATCCGATCCAGAGAAAACATATTTTATTATATATAACACAAAGTTTGGATCAATCTGCTATGATTACAAAGCTTGAACAATGAATTCTTGTATCCTATGTGACTAAAAGACTGCTATTGCGTTGAGTCGTTTGTAATGTTGGCAGGGAGCAATTTGCTAATAATTCCGACTGCATAGATTCGTTGCTGGGATGGAGTTATTTGTTAATACTTCCGACTACACCACGTCACTAAAAGAGAGTGGCCTGTGTTTGTCAACATGTTTGATTAGGTTATCTGTGCGGAGCCGCAACCGAACGGTCCCATATAATGCGCGGCGGCATTTGCGTTTTCATCTCGCCATTCATAAACTTTTTAATGCTAGTCCGAGGCTAACCCTGGACTTACTTTCTAGTTTGGGCAATAACACCTTGGGTATGGTAGAGGATATTCTAGAAGCCTTCCATACTGGTGTGGTATCTCTTTTTCCAGAATTTTCTTCAGTGCATCGCGTATCCACTTCTTGCAGTTTCAGAACAGAGCCTTGACCTTGCTTTTCCTACCAGTCTAGGTTCTTCTATTGTTACAACAGGCTAACGAGGAGTATAGCTTGCTATATAACAAGTAAGATAATTCTGTCTGATACCACGTGTATCCGGCCCATTAACGTAGATTGGTGTTTTAACGTTGTGCTGTGTCAGAATCTTAGAAGACCCTTGCTCGCACGTGACAGCTCGGCTCATATCTAGAATTGGCAAATGCCGGTTGCGCACTAGACTTTCTTAGGGAATCAACCGAGATTAGCTTGGAAAAATTAATAGTATCCACTCCGATCGTAATAAGTCCCACTGATATCGTTCGAGTGAAGAACATACCTTTCACCGCCGTTGAAGATGGGACCAAACGTCTGCATAGAGATTTGTCTGCCTACATACGTAATTGCAACCGGGTCGGTTTGTGAGAAGGACCTACCCATGGCAAAAGCCTTCTTCTATATCCAAGTCCTCGCGCAAGGTTGTAAAATTGGTGTTCCGGATGTTCCTCCCGTCTCTTCCGAAAGGTTCGGGCCGAGCAGTTGTCGGCTTTGTCCATCCAATGTTTTGGGGGTATGAATCGCAGATTCAGTGAGCCTTGCTTTATATCGTGGGCACTTATTATCCGCCTCTTATCTTATTCGTTTTGTTGTTTCTAAGTCCGTCTTGTTCAAACTTCTACTGGCCACAGTTCTAATATTCAGTACTTGGATCTGCGATACGGGAATGATTCGAATCACCCAACTGCATTTGCTGCTAGCTTTCACTACCTAAGCCTCTAGACGATGTACCTAGCAGCAACTTATAGAATGTACCGGAAGCCCTTGTCCTGACGATCGGTCAAGTCCGAATCAATAGCTACACCACTCTGGATACCACTCGAGTGACCCTGATTGTCTACCGCGTAGTCAATCATGCCATCAGCCGCCTTCCTGTCTCGCAATCTGTTTTCCTTGTCGAGTACGAAAGCGTACACAGATAAAGTCACCATGAGGAAAACCAACGAAGCAATGCTAAGGATACAGCCGTCGAGATACCGAGGGGCCGAGGCCTGGGTCCATGCCTGAGGTGAGACGATACACCCGACACAATAAGCAACGAAAAAGAGTGTCGTGATCGATGACTTTTTCGTGTTGCCTTTCACATTGCTAGCCATGAGAGCCGAGCAACTGCTGAGTAGGCAAGTGACGGCATTGGCCATCCAGGTTGACACAACAATGCCCCAGGATTTCGAAGCAGGCAGTGTCGCAAGCAATATGGCACCCAGAAGAGGTATGCAGCAAAGGAAAAGAGCTGTACACGTTCGACTGTACTTGCTCTTGATGATACGAGGGATAAAAGCCCCGAACCATGTTGTCACAATGTTGAGGACGCCACCGGGCAGCCCAACAAGCATTGTCTTGTATTTATCGTAGCCGAACCCGTTGATTACGATTGCAGAGAACTGTTCCACTGTTAACAAAGACTGCATCTTGATAGGTAGACAAAGCCTACTCGCCTTAATGATGGGTGTCGTGAGAGTGATGCCAAGGGCCATAGATACGTAGAGCCAGGTAATAGGTGACTTGTACGCTTCATTAAACTGGGTCCGATTGAACTCTGCCCGATCGCGGGTGCCACGATCTATGGCCAGCCTACTGGTGGCGATTTCTCGTTGGCGAGGCGTAAGGAACCATGCTGTCGTTGTAGATCCCGGAAGTAGGAAGTAAAAAAGCAACCCCGAGGTAATGGTAAGCCCACCAATGATGAAGAAAAGTACTCGCCAAGGTGCGATGGTAATATTAGCACGGCCGAGGCCAAACATGATTAAGGCATTCGTGATCTGAGCGAAACCGTTCATAGAAACCCATGTAGCAACGCGGACAGGATGCTCTCGACGCTTATACCACACCGAAGTCAACATGACAAACGCAGGAGAGACGGCGCCTTCGGTCAGCCCGAGAAAGAAGCGAGCAGCCATCATGCCCGCGAAATTATGTGGTAGGCCGACACAAACACAGGCCACGCCCCAGACAACCACAGTGCAGCCGATAAAACTCTTCAGGGGTAGTCGACCGAGCAGATAGGCGGCGGGCCAGTTGGACAATAGCTGGCCAAGGTAGAACATCGAGACACACCAGTTGTACTGCTCGCCGTAGAGTTTCAAGTCTGTGCGTAATCCGAATATGGCAGCGTATGTGATCGATTGTTTGTCCAAGTCTGCATTAAAGATTGTCAGCCTCTTATTTGTGGACTTGGGGGAGTAAAATCAGGGTTGACAACTCACACATGCAAAAATACACCAAAGTCATCAGAGGTAGGACGTGGAGATCGAGCTTTCGCACGACTTGCCTCTCCTCGGCTTCATCGATAGCCTCGAAGGTCACATGGGTGTCATCTGTGCGCTCGATCTCACTAGCAGCAGTAGCGAAGTCTTTGTTTTGGGTTGCCTCTTTGCTATCCATGTTGTGTTGCTGTTTTACGACAAATTGAATATCTCAGCTGAAGAAACAAAGGCTTGAGAACAGAATTGAGAATCAGGAGGCTCGCGGTGGGATTATATATCTGAAAGCAACGATCTAAAGCGAAAGCGGTAAAGGTCTTGACCAACCAAGGATAGGATATCGTGGCGAGTTGCCTACTTGACTTCTTGAGACATTTTCCCCGGAACCCCGAAACCTTGAGCCGGATCACACAATGCGGGGGAAACTCTCAGTCCGGGGGGTTTGCGGGGTAAGATCCAGCTCGCAACACCAGTGAGATTAAGAGCCCACTGTCCTCCCAATGAGATCTCTATCAACTGAGCAAGCAAAGCACGCTATCGTGTGTAGGTTGCAGCTGGTTCGTGGCCCAGGCCTTCGCCGTCAAACGCTACCTTCCTATTGACCTCTTGACGGGGTCAGGTAGCTACTAGTTGGATGGGGCTAGGCACGAAGTAGACCTCGAGCAGGAAACCAGAATCACACCGGTAACCATTTCCGAACACAATTCTCCAAGTAGCTCGATCAATGCCTTTCGGTTCATCAATTTTGTAACACCAAACTCACCCATTAGCCAGTCAGGCATCACTCTCAGTCAAATTTCAACATAACCTCCTTTTTATATCTCTATAATATATTGCTGTGTAACATATTTGGGTGTCAACATTTATTTCTGGTGTTCAGTGCAAGGTCTTTTGTGTGATGTGAAGCCCATGTCGTAAGTCTATTCATTTCCAATTGATACGTCTGCCTAAGAACGGAATTTGCCTGGATTACCAGCCATCCGCAGCAGAGAGCGCAGCTAAAAGCTATGGCTTTTGTTGTTGATGAGTCTCTCTATGTCATGCTTTTGTAGGGTATCTTGCCTCCCATACCGAAGAACACGACATAATTGTCATCTTCCCGGGGCGATACAGCGTCAGACTGTTGGCCGGCTGCCGTCAATTTGATCAGCCTCTTCTCAAAACCTCATACATATTGGTCCTGATTCAGGACTAGGCCTAGATTTGGCACACACAAGAAGGAGCAGCTACTGTGCCGTGATTATTAGTGGCGACTTTGAGGTAGTGGGGGTCTCGGCTTCAATTTCCGTGGATAACAAAAATGGTCCCGGTGTTCCGAATACCGACGTCCGTTCGGTCCGGAGAAGCCATTGCAGATGATTGACCTCGCCGAAACTTGGAGCAATCTCTTAGTGCCAGGGACTGGACGCCCGAAAGTATGAATTACGGTACCCCCGTGTTTACTTGTTGGCTATCGCTCGTTGATACTATCGAGGCTTTGTGCTGTCTAACGTCGCTTTGTCTCTTCGAGATTACTCGCATCACACGGACCAAGAAACGTACATACCGTCAAGGGTCGGTATTATGTCAAATTGACAATGCTCTATGCTCGGAATACTCTAGTGGCGCGTGAAGCATTGAGCTTCGGGTGTTACCGCACAAGTGCTATCATGTATTGCCGCCCCATCATTAGATCCAGAGCTTGTTCTTGCGCGCGACTGAAGAGCCTGTCATGCACTCAAAGGGCCTTCGCGTCTGCCGCGGAGGCGTTGGCTGAGAACGAAAGCCACGTTGGCTACGATCACCTGCTTCAAAGTAACAGCTTGAACAAGAGATCATCAGATCGAGATGTGAATAGACCGCCGGTAAGTTAAAAGACTTGGGGGCTTATGTGAGGTGCTGACCCCAAGCTTTTTCAGAACAACACCGAATCATTCCTTCAGGGAGGCGCCGCCAGTTATATCGACGAGATGTTCATATCATGGAAGAAAGATCCAGAATCCGTCCATGTGTCGTGGAGGACGTACTTTCGCAACATGGAAGATCGATCGCATCCCGCATCTGAAGCCGTCCAGCTTCCTCCAGGATTTCTATCGTCCCGCCAGTCCTCAACAACGCCAGAAATCAATTCTGGACAGGCAGCTGAGGTAATATCACATCTCAAAGTACAGCATTTGGTGCGCGCGTACCAGTCTCGAGGACATTATCACGCCAAGACGGACCCTTTGGGTACAAGATTGAATGCTTTGCACGTTAGTCCCAGTGGCTCTAGCCTTGCACGGCCTGTCGAACTTGAGCCATCCTACTATGGCTTTACTGAGAAAGACATGGACCGCCATTTCAACCTTGGGCCCGGCATACTTCGTCGGTATGCCACCGAGAACAACAGGTCAATGAAACTAAGGGACATTATAGCAGCTTGCGAGGACATGTACTGTGGCAGCTATGGAGTTGAATATCTCCACATCCCAGACCGTGTCAAGTGCGACTGGTTAAGAGACCGTCTCGAGATACCCAACCCGGTCAAGTTCTCTCGGGAAGAGAAACGACGAATTCTTAATGGTCTCATCTGGGGAACTTCATTTGAGCGTTTCCTTGCCGCCAAATTCCCCAACGAGAAGCGCTTTGGTCTAGATGGATCCGAAGGACTCGTCCCTGGCGTTATGTCCATGATTGATCATAGCGCAGACGTTCACGGTGTGGAGAATATTACAATCGGCAGCTGTCATCGCGGGCGCCTGACCATGTTAGGAACCGTGTATGGAAAGGCACCAGAGGCAATATTTGCTGAGTTCGCCGGAAGAGTCCGCGCAGACATGCTGCGAAATATGGCCGGTGACGTGAAGTATCACCTTGGCCACGACGGTCAGCGAGTCTCTCCTGAAGGACGGACTGTGGATATTTCTGTACTCGCGAATCCCTCGCATCTTGAAGCTGTTGACCCTGTCGCCACAGGGAAAGCATTTGCAAACCAACGATTACACAATGACACATCCAAGTCTACGAACATGTGTATAACTTTACACGGTGATGCTGCCATTGCAGGACAAGGTGTTGTCTACGAAACCCTTGGCCTATCTCGCCTGCCGGCTTACGACGTGGGCGGCACTATTCGGTTGGTTGTTAACAACCAAGTTGGGTTCACCACAGATGTACACTTTTCCAGATCAACACCTTACGCCTCAGATATCGCCAAGGTTGTGGATGCCCCTATCTTCCACGTCAATGCAGATGACGTAGAGTCGCTAGTATTCCTCTCCAAACTTGCAGCAGACTGGCGAGCCACATTTCACAGCGACTGCGTTGTGGATATCATCTGCTACCGGAAGTTTGGACACAACGAATTCGACCAGCCTAGCTTCACGCAGCCTTTGATGTATCAGAAGGTTGCTGCACAAACACCTACACTAGACAAGTACGCCCAAAAGCTGGTGTCCGAGGGTTCATTCACTAGTGAGGAGATCGATTCCTTACGCGAAAGTGTATGGAACCGCCTTAACGAGGTATATGACAACAGCAAAGAGTTTGTGTCGTCTCGGGAAACTTTCACGGCTCCTTGGCAGCAGCTGAAGTCCCCTGAAAGCCTCAAGAAAGAAACGCTGCCTCCTGCGACTACGGCCATAGACGAATCAACGATTAAGGAAGTGGCGACCAAGGCTCTGAGCGTCCCCAGCGGCTTCCAGCTGCACACTAACCTAGAACGTATTCTTACGGGGCGTAAGAATGCTGTGAACAATGGGATTGTTGACTGGTCTACTGCAGAGGCATTGGCATTCGGAACCTTATGCCTCGAGAAACACCCTGTGCGTCTTACAGGACAGGATGTCCAACGAGGAACATTCTCGCAACGTCATGCCGTACTACATCACCAGGCGACTGGCGAACCTTGGACACCTCTGAATAATCTTTCCAATGATCAAGCACTATTCGAGGTAGAGAACTCACCGCTGAGTGAATTCGGTGCCTTGGGCTTCGAGTACGGTGTTACACTCGCGGACCCGAACTCACTTGTCATGTGGGAAGCTCAGTTCGGAGACTTTGCAAACAACACGCAGGTCATCATTGACAACTTTATCGCCAGCGGTGAGACAAAATGGCTTGATCGGTCTGGACTTGTCCTCTCTTTGCCTCATGGATATGATGGACAGGGCGCCGAACATTCATCTGCCCGTATTGAGCGCTTTCTGATGCTCTGCTCGGAAGAGGGTAGGAAATTTCCATCAGAGCCTGAGCGCGCCCATCAGGATGCCAATATAGGGTTGGTTTATATGACTACACCTGCCAATTATTTTCACGTCTTGCGTCGGCAGATGCGAAGAGGGTACAGGAAGCGTACGTAATCCCCGTCAATAACCTTTGCCAACTTTTGACTTCCCTATTCCATTGCATTGGCCAAGTATTCCTGGTGATTTTGGAGTCGACGCGTCAGAGTTCACTAACTTGCGTATAGCACTTGTCATCTTCTTCTCGAAGTCTCTTCTTCGCCACCCGTTGACTCGTTCTGAAATTGCCGACTTTACTGGATCGTCAACCTTTCAACCAGTCATCATGGACCCGGAGCACGGCCATTCCATCAATGATCCGGAAGCCATCGAGCGCGTTGTACTCTGCTCCGGTCAGGTTTATGCTGCGATCCAGAAACACAGAGAGACAGCAGGCATCAAGGACGTAGCCATTACGAGAATCGAGGAGCTCCATCCTTTCCCATGGGCCGAGGTGAAATCCACTCTCGATCAATACAAGAACGCAAAAACGATTGTGTGGGCACAAGAGGAACACTACAATGGTGGAGCGTGGCATTACGTGCGCGATCGATTGGACGCAGTCCTTAGTGAGACGGATCATCATGGTGGGCGTCGTGTGCTCTATGCGGGTAGGGGACCGAGCGCCAGTCCCGCTGCAGGTCTCAAGGATCTTCACTACGCTGAGGAGAAACAACTGCTTCACGATGTTTTTAATGCTCAAGATTAGATCGCAAAACATAATGCGTACACATCCCGAATTCTTCGTTGTAAAAATGTAACATACCTCAAGTCCGCTCCTCCAGAAGCAACATTGACGGCCTTTGTAACATCCTTATTGCAAATCTTAGTCTTCTGTGGGCCTCGGCTCGACTCGGCCAAGGTTGCGTGTTTCCATTGAAGCCGAACTATTCGGGGCCACGGATCCGAGGCTGTTCCGGAGCTTGGAGTCCCCCACCCCCCCCCACGGATCATCAGAGGGTAAAGAGGATGTTCTCTCAAAGGTTGATCAGTTTTCACTTTGATCAATGAGTTGCTGCGAGAGTCGGACCATTGTAGGATTAGGCCAGACTGGGAACATCGTGGCTCCGGGGCTGTATTTGGTAGCCAGGGCCTCGAAAGCAATCCAGTACCTTGCTGGACATGATAGCTTATTGTGTTAAAAGAAATGCGTATCTTTTAGATGTGTGGCCTTGATCTATCTCGAAGAGATATTGAGTAAGGTTCCTATATATATAAGAGGCCCAAGGAGACAAGATCAGTAAAAGTGCTTTCGACCAGCTTTCGATA
>JAAVTZ010000432.1:0-24670 GCA_014898835.1 Fusarium lateritium
TTAAAGCTAGTTATATTATGGATATCTAACAGTATAACTATGAATTTATATGTTATGTTTTCTAGGATCCTTCTGATAGATTAATAAATTAAAATAATTAATGTATTTTTAATACACTTTTTAATATAGTAGGAAGTTATTACTTAAGCCCTAGTACTATACGTAACACTCTAAATTCGACTTATATTTACTTAACTTTTGAAAGTATTCATTACATTCTTAACTACTTCGAAGGTGCGTTATTTAACGCTGGGGCTGCCTGCCTGCAACTCAACATCTATTGGAGCACGTACATATACGTCAGAAGTCAAACAATATATATAAAACCTAGTATAAACTGTCGACGGCGCAGTGATATCGTGACATTGAGGATCGGCGATGCAATCATGGAGCTGGGCAAGGCAAAGAGACAACTTCATCTAAAATCAGATAGCGCAAGACAAGAGAGCAAAAAAAGGGTAAGCTGTGGAAAAGATATGTTGCGAATGATGATGCAGCTGAGAAATTGACTTACTAGCGTCCGCGCCTTGATCGGAAATAGTGCGCTCCTTGAAATGTTACGGGATGCCGATTATTACGAGCAGGGAGTAGTATTCTGTTGAATATACATTTCCATCTCTTGAGAGGCGTGATGATTTATCGATAAGCCGTATACAGCCTGATTATTTCGGGTTCTGCTCGTTGAGCATGTGAAGACTCTACTGCCGGTGGTAAAATAATTAGGCCTGTCATATTGCCATGGCTAAGTCTGAGCATTCTCCTGATTTTCTTTTTACAGCCTCCCTGCAGCATATGTACCCGATACCCACCTCCAGGATCATCTCACTGGGATTATTAAGAAGCGAGCGGCATCTGCGGGCAGGTATTGATCAGCACACGGGCTATAAAATAAGAGACACACCAAGCGCTTAGGACAGAAATACCAGAGCAGCAATAAGGCTGCGCAGTCTACCAGAGCGACGATCTCTGATGTGACCTAGACGCTCTCTATTATGTAGAGTATGCCTGTCATGCAGCGACCCACCTCCTTAGGCTGTGACAGCAGTCTAATTTGCCATGGCACAGGTCTGTTAGTGCTGATTAGGTCAACCACTGCAAATCCCACACGCTAAGACACACTATCTCCAAACCTTTTCGGATCCCCACTTGGAGCATTCGCATTCGTATTCGCACACATCCTGCCTCTCCACCAATTTCAGCTACGAAGGAAAGGTACCGGGCGGCTGGAGAGAGCTAGGTGCACAAGAGGTATATCCAGAGTCAAATCAAGACGTCATTCATACATAACCAGCGCCTAGTCTTATCTGAGGAAGAATACAGTAAATAACAATAATAAAGTCAACATTTCGCTTTGCTCACTCTTGTTGGACAAAAAAAATAGACTCTATTATGCAAAACAGTCACATACGCCTTGTCATTTTATTTAGTGACTGAAAGCAGCTCCCAGGCTACAAAGATGCAAGAAACTACTTGAAATAGGTAGATATAGCCACTCCTAAGACTTATGTGTCATGTTGAATCGTAGAAACTGTTGACAGTCGTATGATTCTCGCAGTTTGGCAATGTGTTCTGAAAGTAATATGTTTGCGGCTGAAAATACAAGCAAGAAACTACAGGTGGAGAGACGTATCGAGGACTTCTACTTAGATCAAGCACAACTACAATCGCTAGCTGCATGCGACATTGGTCAACTTGCAATTTGCATAACAACCGGTGGCGGGCCCAAAAGCCATATGGAAGGTATCTATGGCCATTGGGTATCTCTTCCGTGAGCAGCAAATAATCAAGCCAATCAAAAACAAATCCGTGCCTAAGCGACACATGACCATTCCTAGTCACTATGATCTTTTTCAGTGCATTCGGCGGCTTCACCACAGAGCAGTCACACGCGTTGGCGCAACTAGGGTGATGATAATTTGACACCTTTACTCGCACAGCTGGCCATGTAAACCATTCTAAGCTAGGTCATCTTAAGCCAGGCATCTGAGGCTTACGGATGGGCAGTACTCGGATCAATGTCAATGTTACAATGGGAAGATAGAGAAACAGACTCAGACTTCTTGATGCTAGCATTGAGGATTATCTTAAACCGAAACCGTGGCAATAGTATGTGCTCCAGCTATGGACCGAAATCGAATGAGGAAGCACACCAGGCGGCTACATTGATAGCTTGACTGCGATTCACGCCAGTGTTGTCCGTCGCTCTTGTCTAATAGTGCGAATCTAGGGGGGATGTCAAGGTGATGGGATTGTGCGGAGGACTGCGGACATCCTAGTTTCAAACTAGGTATCCGAGGCAAACACCGTAGTTAGTTATTGATCACAGACTAACTTTGTCACATAAAAATATAAAGTCAGCTTAGACAGATGCTAAGAATATCAGATTCAGGTTAACCGGGGCTTGAGCCAGAAGTGGTTGCTTCGAGAGGCATTGAAGATAGGCTCAAACTCGGTAAAATTTGGTAATACAAATTGCATCTGAGATACCTAGTTCAGTATGAAGTATATACCAAAGCGGTTCTCATATATATCTACTGTGGCAGACATAAAAAGCCGAGCCTAAGTTGGGTGGCCTATCCCATCCGCCTTAAATTGAGAAGACGTGACTGGACCCGTGCCATGCGCACCTGAACAAAAGCCATGTCAATGACTGAGACGGGGCATGAATTTCGATCCAGAAACCAAATGACGACACCTGGCCAAGATCTCACCAACTCTTCTTACAGCAATAGCCTATTTCTGTTTAACTCCTAGATGGAGCCAACTCTCCAGACGAAACCATGAAATTTCGATCGCAGATTTCTCTAACGAACAGTATGATTCAATTATTGCTCATAATTCAGCAACCCATCAACATAACGTCTTTAAATTTGCTTCATCTCGCACGAAGTAAGACTATGATATCGAAAACCTTCCGCTCTATTACCTACCTACTTGCTACAAGTATAATAGCCAGCGATGTTTATCCTGGTATCCTATGTTCCATCCCCAGCCTACAACTCAACCCCCATCAAATATAACCACTATACACTAGACGTAACTTTTATTCATCGCTTATCTTTTTTGAGAAGTATGTTGCTTTGTCGGACTCAGTAGATGCTTAGGAGACTGCAACGGTGTAAGATAGGACTCGCAAAACTCTGAACCCGACACTATCTATGCCTTAAGTCATTATGTCGTCCACTCTTCTCTCATTTATAAGAGTTCATTAACTGCACAATGGCGTGTTTTAATCCCAGGACGAACATGAGATTTATCTTCGTCAAACATGAATGACTCTATCTGTAGGGATTAGGCGGAACACACTCGTCAAATAAATAGAAGTACCCAAACTTGCCTTCTGTGCGATCTTTGTTGCTATGGTGCACTTCCTGGTCTTTCTGGTCGTAAGTATTGGTGAAATCTTCTTTCTGGTTTCTCTTTATCGTTACGTCCCTGATCACGGCCTTTTTGCGTACACTTAATGTGTTGGTGGCGGAGGACTTTGCCGCGGCCTCTTTGACTTCTGTTGATGGACTGATACCTCACAGCTTATCACATCGCTCTGGCTGTCTTTTCCATGGCCTCATCCAAACTGCTCTTCGGCCTACTTCCTTGGGTAGTGTCGAGACCTCCACCCTGTCTTTGATACGAGCTCCTTATCAACAGCCTTTTCATCCAGTTGTCACCTCCGATCTTGAGGAAGATCTCTCTTGACGATTGTGTCCATCCAGTTTAGAGTGGCGTAGGCAGGTGATTTGACGTATCCAAACCCTTGCTCACATACGGGTCGGTTTTTTATGCCTAAATCTAAGAGAACCTATTTAAAGTCATCACTTTTATGCATGAGCCATGTTAATCCTTCGCAAGTCCGCATGTTTGCATGAACTATGCAGTGTAAAAACTATGATTATGACCTTCAATATAAAACTAATACGAAATGGCATCAGCTTCAATTATATTGACCACCTCCACAACCCTCCCAAATATAACGAGAAATTGAGCTGCCAGCGTGTTGGCCTTTGGGATGAAGACATCTTGCCCATATGGGTCTCCACAACTGCAATCGCCATTGGAAACCATGGCGCGAGTCGAATGCACAGCCATATAAAAAGGCTTTCATGATTTTAGACCCCCAAAAGGCCTGAAAGGTGTGTTCATATGTATCTTACCAAAGTCTATGATATCGATCTTGGCTTGCTAGTGATGATGAACTAACGATTGTGTTACTTGATGTGGTTCAAGCCGGCTTCTTTTACCCTAGGAATGGTAGAGCGAATGTTGCATAGACTAGATAGACATCGCAGAACCCCATACCCCGGGATTGGCCTAATTTGGTGAGCTGGACGTTATCCAAGCTGTTTTTAGAGCCAAGTCTATAACTAAAGTGACTGAAGATGTTGGGCTAGCAATCTTAACCGCAGTAGCCCGTTGTTCGCCGTGCGGGACACTGCAAATGGGAACGTTAATTACGATAGGTCTGGGATCGTGTCGCTTTCACCCCTGGAGCTTTTAATTCGGCATTCTATGCAAGCCAAACGCGAAATACTCAAGTCTTACGAGGAACCAGAGCCGTTCACCTGTCTTCCAGATACCGGAGGGTCTGGGAGATAACGTGCTCAGAATGTGGGCTCTCGAGAAGTTGGCCGAAAGGCAACTGCTACGCACGCAAGGAGAACGAATGATGACGTCGTTGCTCCATGGCACAAGTCTCTTGGGAGCTAAGATATCTGGTAGATATGGTCTTTCAAAGGTACATGTTATATTTTGCTGTATTGACGTCCGAGGTAGCGTCCTTGCGACGCCAAGCTCCAGTATTTGTTGAACTTGCCAATGCAGTGTTTTCTTTTTTTTTCTTTTTCTTTCTTTTTTTTTTTAGAACAGGGAGATGCACTGGTGAAGCCAAATACGTGTCTGTGAAATCCTTAATTATAGTGTTCACGAGGTCTTTGTCGGGGTCGGGCCCCCACTAACCTTAGGAGCGCAAGCTATTAATGATACTTGTCACAGTAAAGTGATAACGTTATCTTCGCGTGAGATAAATTAGCATTCTATCATCTTTTCTCAAGTCTTAAAAAAGATTCTGCCTACGTCAAGTGCTCATTTTCTCAATTAGTATGGCCTTGGCTTTTTCATCCCCGTAGTACGACATTTGGGTCGATTTTATACTCGTCGTTGGTTCTGTTATAGCCAATAGGAACAACTTCACTGTTTTGCTCAAGGACCGCGGCAAAACATTGACGCGGCCTGGGTGTGTGGGGTGACACATAATCCCTCATCTTCATCCCCGCACACAACACTCAGTCGGTTACATCGAGGCTTTTTACAATATAGGAGATCTAGTGGGCCCATCTACCCATCTGCGATAGACTCGAATACTAGAATTGGAAGGATCGAACTTTCGTTTCTGCAATTCCGCTGATCATAATGGCCGAAGCTATAGGTGTTGTTTCAGGAGTCCTAACTTTGGCGGCGTTCGCTCACAAATCCGTTGTCAAGGTGCAGGAAACAGTGGAGAGCTTTCGCTCCCATCCGCGCCTGATCCGAGAGCTCTTAAACGAGCTTGGGGGACTGAAGAGACTGCTCGAGGAACTCTCCCAAGCGCCTAACATCGACGCCGAAGTAGACCTTTCGGCGCTTCAGATAACATTAGAACAGTGCAGCCGTGCGTGCGACAAATTCGAGACGGAGCTGGTCACTTATATTTCGAGGTCCAGTCAAGATCGTGCCAGCTTTCGAGACTGGGCCAAGTTTACTTATAGAGGTGGTGACGGCATTGAAGGCTTTAGGCAACAGCTTATCGGCTATAAGTCTACTATCAACATAGCTTTGAGCTTTGCAAATCTGTGAGTCCTAGTCTTTGGAGCTCTAACGTACTATCCTGGCTGAATACATCATATCTAGCCGGACTTCTACCATCACGGTCGAGGCTATACGGTCCTGCCGGGGCTTAATCGAGATGACAACTGTTGACCTGGAGGCTCACCTCGCGGAAGTAAAGCACAAGCTGGATGTTCTGACTTCTCGGCCAGCTGCCAGCTCTGACTCTGATGTGTCAATTATTGCATGCATCGAGGATGAACGCTTGAGTACTGAAAAGGGTCTCCACCTATGCCAAGAGCTTTCGAAACATATTGATGATATTCAACATCGATTTACTACTGAAGAACAGCAACCCTCGCGACTCGTCGAACCATATCCAACCTCAAAAATGCTTGTAAACGATGGACTGAACAGCTGTAAAGAGTACCTCGATTTCTCACTGCAACGATTGAAGAAGCATCAACAAAAAGTGGCTGATGGGTTAGATGCAGGCATGTCAGCCGGCAGATCATCAGACGACAAGCTACTGCTGGACAGTCTCTCTCGAGAGGCCGATATGTTGCAACGCTCTATCAAATTCTGCTCGAACGTGGATACTTATCTGGAGGAAAAGATAAGCAATATTGAGAATCACGCAGAGGGTGACGACACAATTCAAATCATGGTATCAACAGATGGACGGCCAATCAGTGGCAAAAATCGTGGTATAGGGTTGCGACTGAAGCAAGCGGGCGGGCATTTCGATGCAAAGTCTCTACAGCAGGTTTCCAGCGACTTCAAGGCAATTAGTCTCCATGGTGTTGAAGCCCACAGCGCTTTTAAACCCAACCATGCTTCGGAAGCAAACTCGCAAGATACCTCAATTCCGTCCGAAAAGCCTTTTAGTGGACGGGGTTTCACACTTGCACAAAAGCCTGGCCACTCTCCTAATCCCATGGGAAGCTGACTGAGGTTGGACTCTCCTACAAATTATAGTGGGGCTTATACCGACAAGAATCATACGGAGAGCAATTAGGATTCTCACATGAGTAGCAGCCATATAATAAAGCATACTATTTAGTAAATGGGAGGTTCCTCTGGCTGAGAGAATAATTAGGAAAATCAAGGCAAAGAAAAGGAAAAAAAAAGGAAAGTACGGAATAGGATTTCTCAAGTAAAACAAGGTTGAGTTTTACAGAGATCCGCGAATGATGGCCAGATGGTTGACGGGACGGAAGCTAAACCGTAAACTCTCCGAAAGGTAACAGATACATTAATCTCCGCATTAAGCATTGCACTGGCCCGGGTTCCTAGTGCAGATGGTCGTATGCTGAACTGTCACGACCAGCTCAGGACTGCTCATGAAAACATGTGCTAATAAGACGTCACGCGACGTCTGGGCCAGCTGGCTAAAGGATCCTGAGCCTGACTGGTCTATCACAATCGAGCATCTGGTGCAGTAGTTCCTCGGAACAAGATGGTGGATATAACACGCTTCACAACGAAACCACTACAATTGTCTTGTAGAGGGGATACAGGACAGTGCCAGTACTCAAGTATACTGTACAGAACCTGGCGCTGTATTGCTGGCACACCGGGAAAACGGCCGTTTAATGGCCGCTGACTCACTGAGAAAGTCCGGCTAGTTAAGCAGTATAAGCTTAACGGCTTAGGGGTGGGCTTCGGGAGGACGACATCTCGGACACTCTAAATACTGGCGGCTACTCCAGCTTGACGCGCGCCAATAGCGATGCAGACCGAAAATGTACTCGGCTCTCCACTCAGCTCGAATTCAATCAGCTTTTTACGGGGAGTTGAATTGATGGCCTCAATGGAATAGGAGAGTGTTAGATTGAATTCAAGTGAATAAATTAATGAGATTCAACTTTGTTGAGCCGCCTGGGCTACCGGTCTGAAGTCAGATCGCTGCTAGCTCAGCACATCCGTACTATTGCCCTATTTCGTCACCACACTCCCTCATAGCTGATCAAGTTTTGTAATCACTGCATGAGAACCCAGATAAGTACTCTGTCCTTCAGTGCAATACTTCGTAGTGTGTTGGCAATATCATGTTGTTAATAGAAAAGCCTTACCAGTATGCTATTTCTGTAATTACCGTTGCGCATTGCACTTCAGAAAGCATGCAGATCACCAGCAAACTCTGAGAACCAGTGTCGCGTGCCCTTATCTCACAAACGCTTGGGACAAGAGGATACTTATATCTGTTTCAAGAGAAGTCTATAAGTCTCACCAACTCCCAACTCCCAATAATGTATTCAGTAGAATACAAACTAATTCCACCTCAATATGCATCTCCCGCTTACTACCATTCTAAACTAATATATTTCGTCCTCCATTCGGTTGCAACTTGAGTAGTACAATTGTCGGTTTATCAAGTGAGCATGCTCGATCGCAAGTGCCTCTCGTACTGTTTCCCCACGGATAGAAAACCCTCTCCCTTCGCATTCGCCTTCCTCTTTCTCAAATTGTTCGTCGTATGAAGTTGCGTCAGGGCCTGTGACAATTCCAATTTGCAGGCTGCTGGCCACGAAGAGAATATATCGCAATATTGGTGAGGCGCAGTGCATGCTGTCCTTCAATGCTGTCGCTGCGATTGGGTGGTCGTTGGTCTCGGTTTCGTCCAGTAATAGCTGCCATAAAGCTGCGAATCTCTCGACGAATCTCCCAATATCAACGATCACAGCTTTATCGGAGGAATCCGTGATCATCGTATTTGCCGGCCAAGTGAAATTAGCAAACCATTGTAGATCAGAGAGAGAAAGATCATTGTTGTTTAGAATTCTCTGCAATTCATTGAATGTAAAGTCGATAGCTTCCGGAGTCGCAATAAAGCTAAAGGTTTGATACACAGTAGCTTTGTCAATCGACCACAAGCAAGATAGGTCGTGGAGCTTTATATAAAACAGATCCTGATGTCTACAGGCCGCCATCAAAACAGCATAACGACGGCCGTCCTGGTCTCTCAATAATGAGGACGCTGTAAGTTCTGTTGTTCGCAGTGCAAGCTTCTGGTACCAATGGGCCATTAGGATAGGGCTGAGATTTCCGGCGCCAATTCCTGCTGAAGGTGGATGCAGCGACACTGGTAGAGATATGGGATCGACGAGGCTCGGCAGGAGTAGATTCTGAACTGGTGCTTCCATGTTCGAGTTGTGCTGATAAGCACTGAATCAGAATGTTTCTTGTTCGGATAAGCTTCTGTGGTGCCTTACTAGGAAACTGGAGAAGCAGGCACCGCCCTCCTCGGAAGTGTTAGGTGACTTGGGTTTGGTGTCGTTATTTATACAAGTATTTCCCAAAGAATGGCGGAGAAATTGACACACCCACCAACTGGTCTTAGTGTACTTACTTATATACCGACATACCCCAGCGTTATCAAAAATCAAGGCAATCCGACAAACAACCCAGAAAAGCGATCTAATAAACGAACGGTGGGATGCGAAAAAATTGAGTCTAACTTGACTTAGTATCCTCAATTTACCGAGTCAGCCCCACAATCCGTGCTGTCAACTAGGCCGGGTGCTGCCGTATAAACCGAATTCACATTTGCAGCCATTCACATGTCAGAGGGTTTGCTTTGTGACTTGTCCATACTATCAATTTGGCCGTTAATACAAGTACTCAGAGATGGGCTTGTCTGTGGTTGGGACGGAAGCATCCTACGTTTCAAGGAGCTATACCTCGGCCTGGGCCGAATGGTGAGATAGCTCCAAACTTTATGTGCTGTGTACCCTGCTGTGATTCGTAGATCCAAACAATTTCACTGAGCCCCTTGCAGCTTCATGAAACATGGGACGTACACTCCGCTATGCAGGACGCCCGCAAATACGAGCCGCACTCGAATGCCGTTCTTACTAGCTTCACTGCAAAGCCGTTTTTTTTTTTCCTTTAATTTGGATCCTTCCAGAAATCTCGGGAGAAATGACCTTCCCGAGGCAACGTCATCATTCCCTGCTGTCTCATCAAGGGAACACCATCGACAGTGGTCTCGATGCAGATCAAGTCTTGATTCACACTAGTCTTGGAGGCATTGATGAGATGTAAAACAAGCTAGCACTGCACACCCAAGATGTACCTTGTGCAAAAAGAAATGGGGTCCGGCAGTGGTTGACCAAAACATTGATTTCCCCCAATTTGGGATGTTCGTGTCGGTTGTCACATCCAAATGCAAAGTTCAATGGTCTCGCCTGTTGTGCTGCACGAGAAAATACCCTGTACCCAATGTCGGGAATGTGATAGATTCCGATTCAAAGCAAGGAATACATCGAAACCCAATACTCAATCGGAGATGAGCGACAGCCGATATAGGAAAGACGGTTGCGCTTTTGAACTACAAGTTCTAACCGCTGATTCCCGTTTTGCAGCCAAGCATATTTACTGTATCACGATCTCACGTCAGACTGCAATATACGGTGGGAGAAAGGAGCCAGCTATATGACAATGGGTACAGTCATGGCTCCCTTCGAGATGGTTCTAAAGGTTTCTCCCGAGCCGGGATAGTATTACGCGAAGATAGAGATCCTGCTCGGCGAAACCGAATGCTAGGGCCTCGCTCGAGCCACTCGGCTGCTAGACTAGCCTAAAGCTCTATTTGCCTGTACTCAACAAATGGTCTTTTTGGAAGATAGATACCCACCCCGTATATGCAGGACATGGTTGTCACTAAGTTTGATTGAAAACGCACGTCTTCAAAAACTTGAACGGTCGGCAGTTTGCTCACTGCACCAGTCCGTATATTTTAGATCAAGGAATTAATCACTTGATCACACAATTCACCCAGTGTTGTACAAATTCAGCTCCTTAATATTGCCAACTTCAGAGGATGTGCAATGTGGATTGCAGGTAAGTAGATCATATGAGCCAACAACTCAGATGGGTTTCCAAATGGAACCGTCATTTCAAAAACTTGACGAGAATTCTTGAAAAGCCCAATCGGAGCCAGATCACGATCAAGAATAGCTGAGTCTAGCACCCATAGATGACTTAGTTAATCTTAGGCATGTTCGCCCTCGTATTGTGTTTCTACTGTTGGTTCACTTGTTCATAAGCTTGTTATACTAAGAAAGTAAAAAAACCCTTGTTCTTTCTCTTAATGGGTAGTCGGACCGAGTAGGCCCCAGCGATGAATGTTGAACCCAAAGGTGCCGGGATCAAGTCTATACTCAAATGCCTCGTATGACCATTGCTGCCCAAGACTGTAACCGACAAGTGATGGAGGGATAACTGGCGTCTGCGATAACACAAAATAGCTGGTTCGCGCCTCGAGAAGTTATGCCGTTCTTTTTGTATCCGTTCAACCTTCCTTAGCAACAACCCAATTCTTATCACAATCACCGACCTGTGAAGTCTTTGACATTTCCAATACCAAGGTCAGTTCCCCACTTCCATACGTCACGAAACCTCTTCTAGCTATGCACTGGATGACTCGGCATTCGATCTTACTAACATTTGCAAGATGCGCCCCTACCGCTGTCCTTACGATCCTGAAAATTACCAGTTTGGCACAGACAAACTCCTTCCAATCAGCCGCGAAAGACGTTCTCGTTTCTCCCGAAAACCATGTTGTCGATACACGTGGCTTTGGAGATGCCGCTATTAAAGACCAGGACAAGGTCGTGGATCTCGAAGTCTGTGGCCTAGAGAAGCGCGCGACCCAGACCAACCTTTCTACAAACAACAGCACCGTCAAGCGCGTGGCTTACAAGGGCGCTGTCATCTTGCTGCACTTGATCTACGACCTGGCTGTCATCCATGTTGTTTTCTACAGGACCATGATGCCACTACCCCAGCTCCTGGTAGCATCTATCTAAGCTTTGGGTATGCTACCGACAGTTCTGGTGTCCCAGTCAGGTCTTACACCCACGACACTCGTTACAACCTTGGAAGCGCTATGCACCTTGGTGATACCATCAGCGTTACCCCTCAACCTTGCGAAATAAGGCTAGGGTAATATAAGTATAACATTATAGTAAATTTCAGATTATAACACTAATAGTCGTTTATGCGCTAATACCAGGTGATTATAATTACGTTTACATCAGAGCTTTTCGCTGGTTAGCATCTGATTCCTTAACCTTATACTTGTTTATATGATGAACTACTAATGCAGAGAAATAATCATGAAATTCAATAATACTTAGTGTAGCTGCCACAATAAATGTCTATACTGTCACGCTTGAAATGTAATTAACTAAAGACCTTGAAGTAGTGTCCTTATCCTTGGGGTCATGGCAGTAGTGTGCCGCTCTGCAAATAGGACCAAATTGCCTTTCGTTTTCTCACGGTGAATTTCCATAGGCTCTGTGTTCTTGAAAAGCTGTAAGTAAGATCTCCTCAGCTCCATCGTCGTTCTCGTATCCAAGCTTCCAGAAAATCCATAGTCTCGAGCCGCCTTGGCAATTTCAGGCACAGCAGACTCTATGGAAATATTCGTCATAGCAAGGAAGTGGCGTAATTTCCAAATAGACGGACGAGGCTTTTCTACCTGGAGAAACACGCGCAAACGATCAAGGAGGTCGTATTCACTAGTCCTATGAGTGTTATGGGTTGCGAACTCTGGCCAACACTTGCTGAACATCGTCATGAGCTTCCCTGTTTCCCATGCCCTCCAGAATTCGTCGAAGGTACAGGTAGGATTTCTCTCTCTTGGGATTCTGGCGACAGTCGATGACTGGAGACTTTTTGCATATTCGAATCGTGCTTTCGATCCGAAGAGCATAGTGCTGTACATTCTACATAATGTCATTTCTTCGTGCTGATCTTGGCACACAACGAAGCCAAAGTCAAACCAATGGCAGTGGTCCTGATTCATGGGAGGTGGATATCCATTTACCAAGACCATGGAGTAGAAAGTAAAGCAGTGCATCTTCGAAAAAGGACTCAACTCCCAGAAGTCCTTGTTTTGGTCCTCAAGGGCTAAATACTTCCGGGCTTTAATATGCATTTTTCGCACCAGTGTCATTGGACTTGGTGCTCGGGGGATTGATTCATGGCTAGCTGGTAGCTCGAAGCGGTTACGGTGTCTGAGGAACCACGGGAAGTACTCTCCCGTGCTGCTCGCTGGCAACTGCTTGAACCTTTCGACTATCTTTGCGACCAGGGGCGTATCTCCACCTGGATCCGACCGCCATTCGTGAAGTTCTTCACGCATAATAGGATGAGGATGGTAGCGAAGAAGTCCGGCGAAAACCCCTAACAGATGCGATTCTTCATCTACGGTCTGGCATCGGTCAAACCAATAGTCCTGTCGAACTTGCGGGTCTGTAGGAACCATATCCTCAAAGACGTCCTCGTAAAGGTAGTCTGCCGGCGTGACTTGTCGCATGTTACATTTGAGTAGATGTGACAAGGGCATTGTCTGTTCACAGATCTCGCTGCAAAACGGACCCTCTCGACAGTGAGAGCATCGTCTAACGGTGCCACCTTTGCAGCAGGTAATACAAAAGTTCGTGGTGCTTTCTATGGGCGTTCCACCACTGGCTTTAATACTCGAAGTTTCCTCGTCTTCAACGGAATCAAAGAAGCTAGTGAAAAGTCTTTAGAATGCGCTGCAAATGAGGAATGGGATATTGAGAACGTGCTCACCAACTTACCTCTCTTCATTGGGTTGTCCGTAAGAGCTTTGGGCTCGTTGGCGACGGAGGTGCTCGCATATGGCGTGATTTTGATGATGACCTTCTAGACTCGTCCCCTGCGTGGAATTTAAACTGTCGCCAATCGTAGATTCTTTGACCTCTGTCCTTTTCTGACTCGATGGCATTGCACCGCTAACTAGCCTCTCTCGCATCCACGATATGACTTCTATCAAAGCCATATACAGTGCCTGCTGTTCGGCCTTCCCCAAGTTGTCTCCAGGGGGAAGAGTCCAGCTGTGGTTATACAGCTTGCCATGACAGCCGCGTGTTTTGAGCCCTTGAAAACAATGCAGGAACTTGGAACATAGCAGACAGGTATATTTGCTACAACCGATGTAGTCAAACCTTTTTCCGTTGGTAACGATGTCAGGGTGGCTAAGAGTAAAAACTATGAGCTGGATCTCAGCATGTACTTCCCAAGACGGCGACTTGAGTATTGAAAATTTGCTCATGAGTTTGTTTTTTGTCCATTTGATCTTTGGACTTGATGTCTTCATGAGTTCTATGATCGCTGTATCGCTTAGCTGGATGTTGAGTCCGAAAAGTGTTTTGGCCAAACTCCATTCCTGGTTGGACGGTTTCTTTCGAGTCGTTGATCTCGCTGCTGGAATAAGGGACAGGTCGTCAAAACCGGGTATTTGCCTGGCAGCCGCAACAAGGACATGGAGAGACGTTTGGAGACGCCCCAGGAAGCCAATTTCCTGGTGTAATTTTTCCCCTTGCCGACCGAGAGCTTGGAACTTCTCGGCTGGGAAACTTCGGTAGAGAGCATGACTCAAGGTCACGAGGCGGTTGTGTCGTTTCAAATCCAAGTCAAGGTCGTCAAAAAGTAATTCAGTCAGTAGCTTTAGGCAAGCTTCGAAGTCAAGCATAATTGCATCTATCTCTGGAAGAACACCATCGTTATTTGACTGTGATGAGGAAGTCTGTGGAAGGAGGTGCTGGAAGTTTTTCATGATTTGCTGCAAATTGGCGATGGTGGCGTTCAGCCTCGAGGATTGGTGACGAAGCAACATATTCCAAAGTACATCTGTCTGCTTCTGAGTCTCAATGTCTGTCAAACTCACGTTGGCATTAGTATTTAAACATAGCGTCTGTCCGAATCGAACCTGGAGCAGCAGCAATATCTTTCAGCGCTGTACACACGTTGCCCAAGAATCTAGACAATGCGTCCCCTTCAGTAAATCCCGAATTTATCGCTACAAAAACTTTGACCTTGTCAGGCCAGTAGAACATATAGCTAGCAACGACATGGCGACCCCCCTTCATTGGAGAAATTGATTCGGACAGCTTATCCAAGAATCTTTGACGTAAGAGGTCCGTATCAAGGTTGCCAAGCGGAACATTCTTTGAAGAGTTACCATCGTTGCTGGCTTCGTCTAGGGACACCTCATCTTCAAGCTCTTGATATGACACCTTGTCTTCGAATTGGCGGCCATTGCGGAGGTAGAGTAGCTTGGCATATGCGTGTAGCTCTTTCAATTTGGATTCAATTGAGATATGGTTCGCATCGATATCCATCTCCACGGTGAAAGAAGAGTGACCATTATTTCCATAGCCATAGATGTGACACAGACTCTAAGGTTGAAGAAACTCTCATGTTGGGCTGGTTGGGCATCAATTTTTATGCATACTTTGTGGGTCACTAACCAATAACATAAATCTGTCAATACATCCCTATCATCCGTCCCATTTTCGGCAAAGGAGATAACCACCACCTCTCAATCGCCCATGCCCCCTAGAGAATCGTCTTTCATTGGAAGAGGGACACCCCAGAGATTGTTTCTGGATCGCTGTCAGATTTACCTGTTATCCTATTGCACCTTGCATCCCCATCATTGAACGACGTGAACGACGAAGCCTACTGGCAACCCAGCAAGAGTCAAGTCATAGGAAGATATTCTAATTGATGAGGATGGCTACCCTAAGACAGTCAACGGGGCCCGTCTAGTGTGGTTGGCTATTTGCAATACTGTAGAGACATGTATCACCATCAACTCAAAATGATATTCCAACTTCACCGGCCGAAATGAAGCGTGTTTCGACGCTGACGAAAGTCCAGAGGACGATATAAGAGGTGATGCGCGAGATGTAATACTTGACAACTCGGTGAAGACCCTACTATGTTATAATAACGTCCTGGACGGGCTGGGTATGCGCTCTGCTATATCTTCTTTATCAACTCTCATGGGCAGAGAGAGAATACGTTGTGACTTAACAGTGCACTGCTGCATCGACAACTGTAAGCGGCTGCGTATACCAGCCAACGGCACTAAAACCTCGACAAGCGACTGCATGAGCCTTGTACCTACAACTCACTTGTCTACCTGAGCCGCGAGGCAAAATCCATCTTCCTAGATTGAACATCGGGCAGGGCGGGGTAGTCAGAAGATGTACACGACCTGCAAAGCGGCCTTACCCCGCCCGAAAGCCGAGATCATATTGGTTGCGGCTGTACGGTGTGATACACGGTCGGCCTCCTGCAGCTTGTTGGGCCACACGATCATAAACTTCTTGCAGTAGAATTCGACACACCGCGCGCTCTTGACACGTTCAAAAGTCTCTCACTCTTTGATATACTTTAGATCTTGTAGCGAAATATCATGGTAAAAGGTGGCAGTTAAGGTCTCTCTTTGGTTTGAGAGAACCCATGCATATGAGCTGACACTTAGCGGGCAGGGGATATCGTTACGCTTAGAAACTTGCCAGGCAGTTATTACAGGCCCAATTTTGCACCACTTACCTGCTTGTATAAATAACATCGCGAAAGTTGATGTGATATCGACCTTACAAATTCGACCCTGTCGCTCCTGATTATGTTATTTCAAATTTAAGCAGACGAGAAGTATATGTTAATCCTATGAAGTTGCTCCTTGCAATCATTTTGCTAAGACAACTGCTCGCACGACTCATCTAAATCTTCGCCTCAGTTGTTCTAGAAATGTCCCCAAAGGTGTCTCGTGATCCAGATTCTCCTCACAACTGTCACTCTCAACGTGTTGAACCAAGCCACTCATCAAAAGGAAAGGAGTTTCGCACGTTGGACATTGGAATTTAAATCCTAGTGTGACAGATCGGTACGAAAACGCTCGGTAGCAATCCAGCCCTGCTTGTGTGACATAAAAGCGATCTACTGCCGAACTACATGTCCCTGCCTCGAGGTGAAGGAGCATAGCTGATTCAGTAGGGAACAGTCGATCGCAGACTGCACATTCGACATCCCTTTCGGCATGGGTAATTTTGTGCTATGTGGTATACATCAGCTTGTCTTGCTCTTCAATGAAACAGGAGAGGATTAAAGCAAACCATTGTCAGATTCTGGATTGTCCGAAAGTATTGCCGACAGATAGGACACATGTTATGTTTATCCACGTCGTGCTGAGCCAATTGTCGTGATGTTTTAAAACGCCGGCCATTGCAATGTGTGCATATATGGTGGACATCTTCCAGATGGTCATCCAAATCATGCTGTGTTTCGAATTCCAGAGACGGGGGACAAATATGGCAGACGGGATGGTTGTCTGAGTCTCGAATATGTTGTTGTTTAGCGGCGTGTGAGTGAAATCTTTTGTTGCATTTGGAGCATTCAAAGGCCGACCGAGATGGCATATTTGAGGGTCTTAATGTTCGGAGTAAAGATTTTTCTGTGAGGGTAATGGGAAGATTGAAGTGATCAGCAAGCGCCTTGAAAGATAAAGGTCTTGATGCGGGGTTGCATGACAACTTGCAGCTTCGCATCACGTGCTTGCATCAAGTCTTGCGTCTTGGAGGATGATGTCTGAGACTCCTAAGCTCGATGATGATACATTGTGGGGATGGGCCGGCCGATGGAACCCATGTCTTAGGCCAAGCTGAAGGTAGTCCATCAGCACCCTTTGGCTCAAGGTACCAGTTGTCTAAGCTGTTCTGTTTCTCGGAACTCAAAATACTTATCTTATTGATGGACCCAAGGAACTGTTGCCCTCAGCCCCAACTAACGGTAGTTTGAGTCTGGCGCTGCACACTTCGTTATGACGGTTTCCATTGCCCTGGATGTCCCCATTATTACATCACGTTCGCAGACGCCGCGACAAGATCGAGTTAAGTCCAACTCGATCGTTCGATTGGGCACGCAAAAGTGAAGCTAAGTTTGTGAATCTTGCTTCACACCAGGCACCCAGGACTGTGACAAGCCGGCCCTTCAATCAAGCCTACATATTGTTCCGATAGCCGCGGTCGCCAACACTACCGTCATGGTTCCACAGGAAAAGGTCATAAACCTTATCAAATCATTCCGAGATCGATATGGAAGTGACCATTCGGATGGCCACTTGTAGATTGAATAGGCACGCCTGCGCGAGCCTCTAGGTGTACAACATCAAACTTACCTCTATTTGACATCTGGATGCCTTTTGGATCCCTTAATTTGTATGCACGTGGGAGTGTCTCTCATCAGAAATGAACGAGGATTTGTGACAAATTGCTTATGGGTCGTAATTCTCCCTTCCCAATCACCGCCCCTTCAGCCTTAGACGAGATTGAACACAAGATCCCTAGTATTTAAGATCTCGCAGTGGATGATATCGTATAGTATGTGTGAATGCATTTTTGACCTGAAGCTAATGTGGGCTTTGACTGGGTCAGACCAACGACTAAGAGGTGGCAAATGATGATAGTCCAGGTATTAGGTGGGCGCATGCTCAAAAAAAGAGCCTATTCATATGTTGGCAGTCTTCTCGTTATTTAATAGTTAGATAGAGAAATCTGTGACCCCTGAACAGTAAGAGAGCTCCGGGCGGTTCCAATTATTCTCTTCCTAAATTCCAACCTATAGAGAATTAGAAGAATAAGCAGAACTGTGAGCAAGAAGGTAGGAGACGCTAGAAAGACGATGACCAAGGTAATCAGTGCCAGGGTCTACCCAGCGGCGAGGCGTTCGTTTGACTGGCTGTATTTCAGCGATTTGTGCCATATGAGCAAGAGATTTTCTTAAGTTCCCTCGTCCAGGGTCACCAGACAGTAAACTCAGTCCAGTAACCCTTGTGCGTGTGAAATGAAGTCTGGATGGGTAATTGGTAGACATGTATACTAGGGCACAGCACACTAAGTCGTGATATATTTAGACATGGTATACGGGGAGAAAGATACTATAATGGCTATGGTTGATTCTACATCCAATCCCTGATAGCTTTTGAGTGACTCTTAGGTATTGCAGACTCTTAGGTATTGCAGAGATGTATTCCATTATCACTCCGTGCCAGGTAATCTTCCACCTTGAGCAACTAATCCTGTAAGTAAACATCTTATGTAACTACTAAAGGCAAGTCGAGATACGGAAGCGCAAAATACACCGGAATTGAACTTGAAATAGACACCCAACCGGCATGAAGGTTAATAATTTGGGCTTAATGCGGCCTGATGGAGCTTCCAGTCATGAGGGAATTGAAAACATTCTATAAGAATAATGAAGAGATCTTCACCATGGTCACGAAAACCAAGTTCTCGTCTGTTGAAGACTTTCTAACCCAAAGTTTGAAACTGCGACGACACCGGAATTCCATCGTATGTTTTCCTCGAATCTTACACCATAGTTTACTGGTACAACTTCAGAGAGTTGATAGTCCAGTATGCTTCCTTGAAAGCACTAGGCTGGTTAGTGACATAATCGTCACATGTGGCATAACCAGTAGAAGCTCTACACTCCTGGTTCCAGATACCCTGATCGATATTGCTTCCGCAGAACGCGGTATTGAAAATCTGGCCTAGTCAGCATTCTTCACCCATCACACTATATAAGGCAACTTACAATAGTCTGCTTCTTAAAGTACTTTCCAACATCACAGTTGCCATTTGCATTGACAAACTGAGCTGTAGCAGGTTGACCCCAGGTATTAGGTTCAGGCTTGCCGTTCTTGATATCAGCGGGAATGTTATTGCGAGGGAACCACCAGATCTTAACAGCTCCCGTTGTTAGCCATGTAGCATAAACGCCGCCCTTATTAGCGTTAAAGGTCTTGCCGTAGGAACCGGAAGGCATAGTATTGCCGCATCCAGAACTAAAAAGGTTAGCTTCAGTCTTGTGAAGATTCGATGCACTGACTAGTTGACTCCGTCCGTGCAGTAACGAGTATCAGAGCCTCCCTTATCACAGTTGTTTCGAGGATCCGCACCTCCGGGCCGGTTGAAGATGCATGCTCCACAAGTGTGCAGAGACACATAGTTGCCGTTTTGGTTACCGTTGATACCCTCGATGATATCGATCTCACCAACAGGGTCCTCTTCAAAGTTATAAGACCAGCTATCAAGGTCAGCAAGCATATCTCACTTACAAGACAGTACTTACTAGGCAGGCCAGATACCACATGCGGTTCCAGGCATATGTTCAATATCGGCGATCAGAAGGCCTGAGCTATAGGATTCCTTCGATTCAAGACGGACGCTACCGCGTCCATGTCTAGAACCACCAGGTGTAAGGAGCGCTGCTTTATCGGCTGAATTAACACCAAGATGAACCTTGCCATTATTGGTATGCACGATGCCTGAGCTCACTGCTTGGCTTCTGCTTAGATAGTTGACGGAGCCACCAGTGGGGTCGCCCTGATACTCAGGGTTAATGGAGTCAAAATAAGCACGCTGCAGTTTGTTAGCCTTAATACTTGAGTAGTCGGCAATAGCTCGTCATACGTCTCTGAAGTTGAACGAATCCAGGAAGTTACTGGAGTCGTAAGTCTTCTTCAGTGTAAAAGCAGCTTGGGTTGCCTCAGCGGCCACGAGAAGAGCGAAGACAGTGTTTCGAAACATGGTGAAGCAGCTGTCTTTGAGGAGATGAAACTTTGGATGGTATGTTGTATGAATGTCATATCGAACCGTAATCTTCTGGCCCTTAAATACGAATTCTTATACGACATGGATAATGGGATCCGCCCCTGTACTCGCTATAGTCCGGAGTATTTCACCCCTGATCTGATGTCTTACGGAAGCTAGTGCGATCCTTCAACCCGGCTAGATCCTTCTATATATCCACTGCATACATGAACTCATTTGTGGTCAGATTGGGGTCCAGAAAGTATCGGGTAAGTTTGCTCCGGAGCGCAGTAATCCACTTCCTGTATTATTTTTGTCTATTGTGCTGTAGGTATACCTGAAATCCGAGGCGGTTAAGTAATATAGTACGGAGTTCCGTTTCTCACTCCGACTTGGCATAGCGCCAAGTAAAGATAAAAACCAGGATCTGCCAATCCTTGAGAATCCTTCAAACTCCGCCAGGACCTTCTGAATGCAGTCTAGTCAGTTGTCGACCCACCGCCTGAGAGTCAATAGAGGCCTTGCCATAGGACGGAATAACCTGACTACTTGGCCACCTAAGTCAGATCCTCTACTCTGGGCTAGTGGCCCCCTGATCTTCCCTAGGCTCGGCCCGGCTGCCGAAAGTATATTGGCCACCCGCTTATGCATATACGAGATAGTCATGCAATCGTTTCTTGTCCAATAAAGGCTTTATATCTAGCCTTACAGTCTAAAATCGATTGTGCTACGAGTGATTTATTTTGCCTCCGATTGCAAGGGGTAAACCAGACTCTGACTAAGAGTAAGCTTAAATTTCCAAATTTCTGATTAGTCCTTGGCTCCACTTCAGGTGCATCACAACGAACATGTCAATCACTTCTGGATCACTGGCTATAAGGGTTGTGAATACCCGATCCTGGTTCGTGTGACCGAAAAGTTCTGAGGGAGGCCCAGACTTAGCCACAGACTGAAAGATTGCAAACGAGCTACGACACAGTTCAGCTACGACACAGTTCTGCCACGACTGGGTGCGGCAATCACGACTTGCTATCCCTACATTCATGCACAGTCTGAGATTACTTTCAATCTTAATTGGACAGTGTGTCCTAAGGAGGACATTTAGAACTCAGGAACGAGATATTCAGGGGCCCGGCTACACAGTGCGGGCGGAGGAGATCCTCACCGAGCTGAGGGCTGCACACTGAATTCAATTTGTCCGGGAAAAAAAGCACAACACGATTCCACTCACATAATCACTGTTAAAACACATCCATGACTGATTGACTAATTAAATGTGCGATCCATTTAACTCAAGATAAAAGATGCCGGACCAACAATAAAGAAGACGTTCAAAGTTTGCACGTGCTGCCGATCGGAAATTCAAGTTAAGTCAAAAGCTAGCATAGGGTAGCTCACAGGTCTGGTAACAGCGCCCTCATGTCTACAACCCCACCCAACTGCCAAATAGCCATTCGCATTTCCACAGCAAGTATTAGTTCCCGGTCCTTTTGTCTTAAATTACCATTCTTTCCAGTTCCCGAATTGTGGAACCGACGTGTGCAGTATCGTCTTTTACATCGATGCAAATGCGATCCACTCGTACATACTGTAAGCCAGGTCTTCAATAGGCGATTGGAGGGAATAAAGCCCTCTGCCAATTCGTGACACCTGGGTCTCAGCTTTGTCGTCCCTTGAGAACCTAGATGCGACTCCAAATCGTCTTGAGAAGTCAGCTCAACCTGTTGCAAATTTTATGTCGGCTTCTCTGCCAAGCCCAAATGCGATTTATCTCGGCCGACGTTATTCGTGTTGAAGTCACGAATTTATATCTTTCTGTTTAACAATAGGGTTAAACCGGGTCCACCCACTTAGCCTCATTTAGTTATCATCGATACCTTGCTTCCGGTGGTGTCGTTGGATATCTAATCCATCAGTTAAGTGACACCTTATCAACTAAATCCGTCAATTGCTGAAACAAGCGGCATGCGAGGTCGAGATGAAGATTCAGACATGACCATAGACGCCAGTACTTCACGAGGAAGCTAACCCCAGGCCTCAAAGCGCAATCCGAGGAATCATCACATTTCACTTGATAGAGTAAAGGTATCAGTTAGAAGTATATAAACTAAGATTTCAACACCTCATTCCTATTATAACTTTGTTCGAGTCATCGCCTTGATCTCTTGGTTTATAGCTAGATCAGTCAAAATCTCTTCACTCCCACCTCCTACCACCATTACCCTGACATCACGGCTGATCTGCTCTATACGAGCCCCTTTGCCGCTCTTAGAGTACCCCGCCCCTCCGAGAATCTGTTGGGATTCTCTGTTCACTTTCTCGAGAGTTTGACCCGCCGCGACCTTGAGGTTTGCAAAGTGGCCGCTGAGCTTAGCGTCGACGCCTGCTTTCTTAGATGTTTCGGCAGTATAAACAAGCTGTTCCATCCACGCATGGACTGCTTCAATATGGCGTGCCATGGTGCTGAATTTGGCGCGAATCACCTGATTTTTGATCAGTGTCTTTCCAAAAGTCTCGCGTGTGACTGCATGACGATACGCATCGTACAAGCACACACGAGCCATGCGCAGCGATGTGCAGGCAAGCCAGAGCCGTTCATGGTTGAAGTCTTGACATGGTTAGTTATGCCTCGGAGAACAGACATAATGAGGTCTAGCAAGAACCTACTGTGCATGATGATGGAAAACCCTTGGTTCTCTCGGCCTAAGAGGTTCGCGACTGGGACCTCAACATTATCAAACTCGATATATGTGGAACCTAGCAAGGTTTAGCCTCATGAGTTTCTTTGTGCTAGGATGGCCTGGTCCTACCGCTCGCTCTAACACCAGAGTTTTCAATCTTCCTGCGTGTTACTCCGGGAGCCTTGAGGGGAATTATCAATGCTGAGATGCCCGATATACCGTCTCCGCCGGTTCTTACGGCTGTTGTGGCGTAATCTGCGAAGATTCCGTTTGTAATCCACTTCTTTGCGCCGTTGACTATGTACTTGTCTCCTTGTCTTTCAGCTGTTGTCGTGAGTCGAGCAACATCTGATCCAGCTATACAACCTGTTATTTGCGAGTCATAGAAATCATATAGTAGATGCTTACCATCCGGCTCGGTAACAGCCAAGCAAAACCTTGCTTTTCCCGAAAGCGCATCCGGTAGCAGACGGTTCTTCTGTTCTTCATTACCGAATTGAATGAGAGGAGGCAGTCCTATCGAGTTTCCGCAACCCAGGGCCCACACGACTCCTAGGTATCCGCATCTGGCCAGCTCGTCAATCACAATGAGGTCGTGAAAGCCATCCCACTCTTGTGGAAGAATGTCACCCGGAAGTCTTCTTCCTTGTAGATGGTTAATTGCGACCGGGAATGATGCCACGGCTGTATAGCCTAGATCCGCGTGACGTGTCTGAACCTAAAGACATGTTAGCGGAGACAAGTAATAGAGGAATAGCTCGTTGACCTCAGGCGGCAGATGGCCGTTTTTCTCCCATTCATCGCAGAAAGGTGCAATATGCTCATCAACATAAGATCGCACCTCTTTTTGTAGATGATAATGAGATTCCTTGTAATATGGGCTTGCCTTTCTGGTAATCCAGAGAGGGTCAGCAAAGGGAACACCAGTCATGCTGATTTAGTGCCGGAATGATAAACTTATGCACACTAAGAGACATATACAGCCGTTGGGAAACGATGCCGCTCGACGGGTGTCGTGTACTACCATATATACGAAGTCATTGGCGGATCCTGACCTCGGGAAACTATAATAGTGGAGCCGGGGAAAGAAATCTCGGTCCGAACTTACGGTCCGCATGTAGCTTATGTACTATTGCCGAAAATGCCATTTTTAGCGTCCTTGTGTTGCCGAACTAAAGCCATGTTTTTATCATGGAATCACAATACGCCATGCGTGATGCATAACTTGCACATATCATCGCTCGCTCTAGAATCTATTACAACCTACAACAGCATAGGCAGCTTGCGCAACAGGTGCAAGAAATATAATTTTTTCCGTAAAACTATCAAATTGGTCCTGCCCTAGGTAATGGATATCCCAGACGAGTCATTATTGCTGCTGGGTTCGGATCAATTCGAGCCTCCCGTCCAGCAAATGTGCTACCCTTGGGCTGAGGCAATGGATTGGTACCCTCTCGACTACTACTAAAATCTAGTCAACTTGGTAGGTAGACTATGATATAGATAAGATTATAAGATGTGGTTTCCTTGGTTGAAATTAGTGTTGAATTATTGCTGGTTACTTTCTATTGCGGTATATCACGTGACAACCCGGAGGTCTTTTGACCTTAATACCTCTTTATACTAAAAGTTAGTTCTTTTTAACTTTAGGCACTAACTCTTTTCCTAAATATATATCCTTTCTAACCTTTCTAGTTTAACTTAACTATATAATCCCTCTAAATAACTCTATCCTTAATACTTATTTTTTTTACTCTCTTTAAGAGAGTA